>JABUQX010008757.1:0-5000 GCA_015478945.1 Trachelipus rathkii
TAAAGTTTTTCAGATCCTAGAAAGTACTCGAAGATGCAATACTACCAAGAAGGGTGTCGAGATAGGGTCTTTAACGTTGTGATAACTAAAAATCATACAAATAACATCTAGTTTATGTTTATTATACGATAGGTAGGGAAGGATGTGGAGCTAAACCAAATAGCACATAAATAGGAAAGTTTCTTTGCTCACAGCAAAGGACTGGAGCTATCTGCGAATCCAGAAACATCTTACTAAATTGTTTTTTGGCAACAACAGACTCTAATGGAAAGTATGATCTTGATTAACAGTCAAAACACCACGATTATTGTCAGCTTTCTGTAACATCTTTTTGTCCTTGCTAAGATAGAGACATCTCAGGTGAACTTGCGGTGACTGGTGCTCAGCCGTAAGTAGACATCTTGATGACAGAGTAATATATTATGTGCCAATCATCGATTCAACCTTATCGAGCAAATTAATTCGAGACGTAGTGCCAACAGGAACATCTATTATCGTTTACTTTGCTATTACCAGTGTTTCAAATTCCAAATGTGGTAATATACAGGTCAGCCGATTCGAGGCCTGAGAGTTTAACATTTTAAGTGACATGCTCTGGTGCTTTCTTTGGCTACTGTTGCACGTGACTTCATAATGATTCTTGTGCCTGATAGACTTAGTCTTCGGATACAATGGGATAATTCTTTCTTGCGATAGAATGCAAAGCAGTATGTTCAACTCGTAATATTTCTTTGATACTCTTCTGAGATCAGAGCTATTTCTACTGACCATCGTTTGGATGCAACGTGCGAGTCCAGACCCATTGTAGAAAATTAAAACTGGCTTTTATAATAGTTTTTTGGCCAATCTTATTCTAAATCTTCAAAATATTATATTAATACAAATTATATTCAATTGTGAAAATAAAAAGAAAAATTAGTTAATTTTATTACACTGAAATTGTAATTATTTTAATAAAAATATAATATAAAGATTAAAACTCAAAAGTATAAATTCTTAAGCTAAGAAAAAGTTGATATATAAATTTTTTTTATTTAATTTTACTCCATATTGGAACTTATAAACAATTTAAATTCTGAGTACTAGGAAGAGGAGAATCATGAATGATATTCTTGTGCTTTTTACTTTCCTCCTCCTTCAAAGACAAAACACTTTTCTAACATCCCTTGAGCCAACTGAGCTTCCTTAAGATCTCCCTTTTTAAGATAACTTCGAAGTCAATATGTGCTTCACTATACTTTTTTAGGAATTTGAAAAAAAATGTGCTGATATAAATTGGATTGGATAATTTTATTTTCCCTGTGTTTTCCCGTGCACATCTTTTCTTTTTCCTCTGTTTGTAATACACTACGCTTCGTCGTATATTTATAATTCATTTAATCTAATCTAATAGTATCATTATCTATATATTATATATGATGATATATTATATAATATATATATATATGATTATATTATATTAGTAATATATATATATATATATATAATTAATCATATATATATAATATCTTTATATATATCATATTTATTATTATATAGTATATATATATTATATATTTAATTATAATATAATAATTATATATATATATATATATAATATAATAGATATATATATATATATAATACTATAAGATACAGATATCAATACTTTTAGTGACAATTTATTTCAGTATGTACAGACACGATAATTACTAGTAATATGTAAAATAATTATAAATATAGAACGAAGAGTACCTGCAATTAACTCACTAACGCACATTAACATAATAAAATACGCTAATCATTCAAACAAGATAATATACTCATTAAGATCAGAAATACGATTCATTTCACATATCATTACATCAATTCAATTCATATATTCTCTAAGAATCAAGCTTACAGCTTTCATCTATATTCTGTTTGCGAGCTGTATTTTTTGGGGGTGTTTCATTCCAACACTCAAAAATGCGCTCCCATCTCGACGTGCAGAGAGGGTGAAATCCACATCTTAAATATTTTGCTTGCAACGCACACTGACGTAACTTAATGAAACCTTGCCATTTTTGTCACACAACACTACGACTAATCATCGCCACTGAGAGTTCTGTCTCATTACCTCTTGTACAGGACTAGCACTCTTCGATAAGTTTCTCCATTAGACAGCGGTCATTCATTCTTATCATAGGATTCGAAAAATTTTGAATTATCGTATGTATTCCTTGATGACTGTCTCTTACAGAGTTGTTTTCGACGAGGGTTCCTTGGTGTGATTCCTTTGAAAGCGATGAGATTCCAATGCAATTTCGTCTACGAACTTATCAAAGTATAGCATATCCAAATCCTCTTCAACTTCAGTAGTAGGTTTATTTGATGAAAAGCCACCATCGTCACTATCAGTACTGTTGCCAGGGATTGCTATAAGGTGGTTTCCACTTCTGTGAATCTTTTTTTTGTACAAGAGCATGCTCCCTCGGGTAATGCTATTTAAATGCTCTCATTCTGAGAATGGTTCACGGGTCAGAGATAGCCATTTGCTTGTTTCAGGCTAGCTTAAGGAATTCCTTATTAGAACCTTTATATATATATTAGGGTGTGTCAATTTGGAGGGGAAAAATAAAAATTCGTGTTTTTTTTTGTGAATGAGGGGGTCCAAAAATGCACCTTTTGATGTGTAATATCCTAATTTAAAAGATTTTTCCTGTATTCATAAACATTTACCTTTGTAAATTTGCGCTTGATTATAATGTATATAGAAATTTCCGAAATAAAAGGATGGATAATGTTAAATATAAATCTCCCAAGAAGAATTTGTATCATAAATGTTGTTTATATGACTTAAACAATTTTATTGTACGATTTGTCTCGTCTATTTTCCAAACACTGTGAAGAAACATTGTAAATAACTGTAAAGAAGCTTCGAAATCCTGCAAGAAATATTTATCAATCTTTTCTTGCGTTCATTACTAGACACATCGCTTCTTCTTGATGTCCTGGCCTCTAATTGAATCTTTTCATTTCTCATGAGTATATTTTGGGCCAGAAGCTCCTGTTATTTTTTCACACATATCTCTATGGACTGTCCATCTGCATGGCCGACTTTGGAGCTGCATTGGCTAATCGTTAACAACTTTCTTATTTCTGGATATTTTGAAGTTGTTCAAGTTAGTGGAGGTTCATATACTTTTTCGTGACCAGTCCTTATCAGGTTCCAAAGGGAAGTGCATTTTGGATTTATGCAGGTGCTTCTTAGAGCGAAAGATAGGTCCTCCTGGTGGTTCATCATTTTGCATTGTCTTAATTCAATTAATCTTCTGGACCCCTGCTTTCCTTTTTTCTTGGTCTTCTGAGCATAAAAGTGTCTTGAAGCACCATTTCACTAAAATGCGAACGCACGATGAAAGGAATGTGTGGCAAAACAATATCTTGGCTTACTGCCTTCTTACTGAGATTGTCAGGAGCTCTCAAGTTGATAAAGAAATGTGGCGAGTTTTCCATCAAGAGAATTTTGATTTGATTGTAAACCAGCAGGGGAGTAGTAAACGCCAATGGTGTATTCGCCAGAAGCAGTTGTAAACGTCTTCAAGTCTGTGTGCCTTTTAGGGCCAGTGTTTTCGAAAACCCATTTGCTACATACTGATTGTGGCAGTGTGTTAGAGCTGCGTCGTTGTTGTTATCGCTCGGTGGTGTCAAGCACGAGTGGAGTGCTTACAGGACCAATTTCTAGGACGTATCGTGTCCGTAGGTCCAGTTTGGAATTGCACCTGTCTTATGGCATGAGGTTATCGATGGTAAGCAGGTAAGCTTGATTTCTGGGTAGAAATCGAACGCGACAACAGTGTCGACCAATGGAGAACTGCACACGTGTCGACTCAATGGAACCAAAGGCTCTGGGAAAGGATATTCTGACAAGATCGGGTATTGGTATGTCTTGCTAGTTCTGTTGTCTATCGTATCGAAAGACCTTTGTTGCGCTGAATGGCTTACCCCCACTGTGTTGTAACAAAGTTTTGCGATGTCACGTTCTGTGATCGAAGTACCGCTGTGTCGGAAAGGTACTGTATTAGGTGTAGAAGAGTCAAACCATACTCAGATGAGTTGCAATTCAGCATTTGGCCTGACCCAAGTTGCAATGATCTCCTCCTTCAACCCCGGGTGTACTGCAGTGTAGTAACATTCGTTGAGCAACCAACCACAATAGCCTTATGAACTTTTATCAATGTTTGTTTTTCTTTAAGAAATCAAAAATGGTTAGCAAAATAACTTCAGCAGGTTTTCTTTTCGTTGATAGTCCTTTCTCTGGACGTTGAAATAGGCTAAAGGTATTACCATTTCGCACCTGGCGCTCACAGCTGCAAACGTGAAATGCTCTTCTTCTATGCAATGCTTGGATCTGATGAGGTGGTGTTTTATCTGCGTTGTAACAGAACTGTGTGTTAGTTTGGTAAGTCTTGCGTCTGCATGTGGCTAATATAGGATACATTGCAAATATTGCCGTATCCAGCATTGTGGCAGTGAAATTGTCGTGGTGGATCAAGTGCGTCTCATGACTTTCTTGGGTGCCCTTTGTTTTGTCTATTTATTGTGGGATGTTAACCACAAGGTCTGCGATTCTCTGTCTCCTTCAGTAAATAATCCAGCATCCAAAAATGCTAGCTGTTCGACGCTAGACTGGACGACGGCCGATATCCGTACTAAGTACGTTTTGCTGCGTAAAGTGCATGAAACGATTGCGCCAATGTGTTTGTTTACGTTGTAATAAGTGTATTGTATATGTATGTGGTTGCTTGCGGTACTGTGGTGAAGTAAATGTAATCGGAACATCATCACGTGTGGAATGTTGCATAGGAAGGTTGCTTCAGATTCGGATTGCTGTGAGCCGTCATTTGGCTCTTCAATCGCTTCGTGGAGAGAAAAAAAATTCATTTGGTTGTAATGTTAGCTCTTCCTTCCTTTTCTGCTTTTATTCCAAAAAATCTTCTTAATGTCATCTTCTTGCCTCTTCTGCTTTTTTTAATTGT
>JABUQX010008757.1:10000-38626 GCA_015478945.1 Trachelipus rathkii
AGTATATATTATATATAAGAGAGAGAGGAGAGAGAGAGAGAGAGAGAGCAACGAGTAGCAAAAAGTTGCCTGGAGTCGGCCAACTGATATACTATATATATTATATATATATATATATATATATATTATATATATATATATATATAATATATAATATACTATATAATATATATATATATATAGTATATATATATATATATATACGCTGGCTTAAAACGTGAAATAAAATTTTCTAAGTCATTTGCTCACAAACTACAAACCCCTGCCAAACGTAAAAATAATTATTGTTTAATCAAAATTAAATTAAATATTTATATTTTTATCAAACTGAATTAATATTAATTAAATTATCTTAACCCACTTAACTGGGTTTGTGGCTTAGATAGATATATTTTTCCGCGTGGTCTACACACCAAAAATTTATATATATTAGAAATTCACGACATTAGGTACGGAAATATTTAAAATGCTGAACACACACCACAACGTGAGCGCCAGCACAGTTGTTGTACATAAATGTATAGTATATCCATCCGATTCTTTTAGCTTATTGCAACTATCTTATAATTGGTGTGACTCTATATTTTAAAATCAGTTATGTACTCTACTTGACTAAATTTTGTACGATTATTAATAGCATCGCTCGCTGTTGATAATTCGTTAATGCACAAATACACAAGTAGTCAAGTACATTTTATTTTATAACCAGTTTTATAACCTTTATTTTATAACCAGTTAAAAACAAACAACTTAAATTGGCTAGAAACAAAATGGGGTCAGAAATAAAAAAAATTACGTCCTTTTATAATAAAAATTCATTAAGTTTTTCCAAAATTTTTGTGTGAAAGTTTATACAAAATTGTTTTTGGGAGTCGAAAGGAGATCGTTTTTTTTTTACCTCGACTCACGAGTGGAATAAAATTCTGGTTTGGACTCGGACCAACCAGAATAAGAATAGACCGTAAGATGGTGCGTCAATACCAGAATTGACGGGTGGGGAGGAATGAGATGGGTTTCATTTCATTGTTCTCTTCTCCCCATCTTTTTCAGCTAGGAATTTAATGTGAGAGTGGAAAGAATAGCTTAAACAAAAAGAAAGAAAAGCTATCATCGAAAATAGAAATAAACAGGGAAAAACAGAAACAAGAAAAAAAAAGAAAATTAATAAAAGAAGGAAAAAAATTCCATAATAAAGAAAAACAACCAGAGTAAAGAACAAAAAATAAATAAAAACAACCAGAGTAAAGAACAAAGAACTTGATAATCAACGAAGAAGGACGGGAATGACCGTTTCCCTTATAAAAGGGTAATTATATATATAATTTAATGAGAAAGTAAATTTAAATGAAATTATTGAAAATAATGAAAAAAATACAAAATAGGTTAAATAGTCACAATGGAATAGGACATAACATTAAAGATAAATTAGTAATCATTGCTTAAATTTTTTTGGATATTCAATAAAGTGCTATTACTATTTTAAAGGTACAAGCCTGGGAGCATCTCTGAATAAGAGCTTACCAGTTTACAAGTACTGGTCGACAATCAACCAGAATCACCCATAAGGGTTTCCACCATTACAGAAAGTGACACACCTGGAGTCACCCTGTTTTTCTACACTCTATCAGTAGATCTAGTGAATTAAGGCCTTTGTTGGTATTTTTTTAACTTAGATAATATATATGCATATTCATATAACAGAGTAAGATATTAAGAACGATCCAATGAATTCTATCTTGATGGATCTAAAGTCTTAGCCGTATCTTCACAGCTAGATAAATAATTTGAGATGACAGATTGGTATTACGTTGAAGTGAAGCATGTATGATTTCTATATTTAATTGGACTAAACATTCTGAAAAGTATGAGTAATATTCCAAAAGAAATCAGTCTAAATTCTTTGTCACCTCAACGTACAAATTTATTCGTGTATAGTTATAGCAATACTAGATGCGTTGAAAGACTAGGCATTAAGAGTCATTCAAATTAATCTTATTGTTTCCACTTCAAGTTGCTTTATATTAAATTTTAATTCACTTATTATTATAATTATCATAGTAATAATTCACTTTTATTATGTCATGTTCATGTACATGTAGTCCTTACCAAAGCTAATTAATTAAAAACAGGGAAGTGAAGGGGAAGACTAAAAAAAAAACCATTTACTCAATAACACCACAGCTAGCGTTAGCAGGCGCTCAAAAATAAAAGACTATAATTTAGTCTAACTTGGTGTGTATCACCTTATCAGGTCCTCATTATGGGGACCAGATTCTCCGTCGATCTGCATGGACCTTCAGTCTACCTTTGCCATTCTCATAACTAGCCGCAGAGACATACCAAGTTTATCAATACATTATTACCACTGTTATAGAAATCTGACCTAAACTCCTAAGTTTTGTTCTTGAAAAACTATTCGTTTAAAAAAATAATATAACAAAACGACCGTCGCATTATTATCGATTAATCTAAGTATTTCCATATAATATACAATATCATTTATGCCAAGTTACTGGTACTTATCTCTATAACTATCATAGTTTATTCTTTATATCTAATAAATGGCTGGCTATTCCATTAGTAGACTTTTATAAAGACTTATTTTGTAATTGATTGTGTATTCACTATCACATTATACTAATAACATTTCAATATATCATATATAAACTTATTATCTATTTCATCATTAAAATTATTATATTATATAATATTATTACATATATATATATAATATATAATATATATATATATATATTATATATATATATATATATATATATATATATATATATATTTTTTTTTTTTTTTCTGAATTAAAAAAAAAAAAAATAAATTTTTTTTTTGAATTAAAAAAAATGAAATAAATAATGCACCTCTCTCTTATCACCTGCAGCCGATAAGTGTTTGGTGAGTTAATGAAAAGTAAATAAGAAAGAGGGTTATACCATTCAGTAAGTATTCCTATCAATATTCATACGAAGATTAACTTGGTTATACAAAGTTCCCTTTTCAAATAAAAATAATTCAGTTGGTTTATTTTTAACAGAAATAAAGAAGAGAAGATAAAAGCAAAAATAAGGCAAGAAATTGTTGAGGAAACGAAACAAAAATTTAACATAAATAATTTTTTTGAATTAAAACAAATGAAATAAAATAATGCACCTCTCTCTTATTCACCTGCAGCCGATAAGTGTTTGGTGAGTTAATGAAAAGTAAATAAGAAAGAGGGTTATACCATTCAGTAAGTATTCCTATCAATATTCATACGAAGATTAACTTGGTTATACAAAGTTCCCTTTTCGAATAAAAATAATTCAGTTGGTTTATTTTTAACAGAAATAAAGAAGAGAAGATAAAAGTAAAAATAAGGCAAGAAATTGTTGAGGAAACGAAACAAAAATTTAACTAAATCAGATTGAGGATAAGCCGAAGTAGAAATTGTGAAGAGAAAGAGTAAAGATTGGAAATACAAGAATAACAATATAGCAAGGTAAAAAGAGCAGAAATCACTTGGCAGAGCAACGACCAAAAACAATTAAATTTCCACTGCGCCTTTCAACTATTTTTTATCCCACAGCACAAGAATAAAGAAGATTGCACGAACTTCGCGGAGTAACATCGATTCCCAGGGTTGTGCTCTTCTGGAAGAAAGCAGACCTCTACCAAGCTTGAAGGTTGGTGAGTACAGCAATTTTCCTATTGTGGTGGGAGTGAAAACCTGCCACATAAAGTGGTAGCAGAGCGTAGTTGTTCTGCTGAGGAGAAGACTAGCTCTGCGCTGAGTATAGTTGAGCTCAGACGCCACTGTTATCACCAACAGAACTGTTATCACCAACAGAAGTCAGCATGACTGACGGCATGAATGAGTTGGTGGAAGACGACAAAAAGGAACAGACCAATGGAGAAAATATTCCTAAGAACGATCATGTTCATCAACCACCAAATCAGAACCAAAATGAGTCAGCGAATAGTCAGAATGGAGTCCCGGGTCCTGCAATGGTGACTGTGGATACTAAATTCCTGCAGGACATTCTAAAACAAAATAGCGAGTTGATGGACAAAATGACCACGTTGATGGCCGCTATGGCGGTCGATACCAAGCCCAAGAAAATAATACCACCAGGGAAATTCAGATTGGAAACAGGTGAGACTATGGTGCAATTCTTTGATAGGTTTGAACATTTCTGTGAGACACAGTATCCTGGATCAGCAGAGGGGATGGTTGCATTGTTGGGAAATCACCTCCAGGGCTCTGCCTTGGAAGCGTATAACATCGTTGCAGCAACATCGGCCGAATATGGATTAGTAAAATCCCAACTTTTGCAGTGGTTCCGAGAACAATTGAAGAAAAAGACCAACACTGAGCCCGCTGAGTTTAATAAGGCAAAAATGTTAGATGGAGAAGATGTCCCGCTGTTTGCTTTGCGATTGCTGGGGTTGGCTCAGCGAGCGTTTCCTGGAAATGAAGTACGGAAGATGCCCATTGTCAGAGAAAAGTTTATGGATAGCGTGCCAGAAACGGTTAAGATCAGAGTTGAAGATGCGTTGATGGGAGTGGAAATTACTCAAGGTTGTCGGATTCCCTGGGAACAATTAGTGATTATGGTGGACAAAGTTTATCGAGGACAAGCGAAGAAAGAAAATCAGGTCATGGAAGTAATCGACTTAACAAAGTCAATGCAAATGTCCACCATACCTTCGTCGAACCAGCAAGCGCCCCACACGTACGGTAAGTATGAGGGAATGTGTTGTTGTAGGCGGACCCAGATGCAATCGTCACCCCAGGGTTATGTAGAAAGTTATCAGGCTACTGCTGTGGGTGCTGGTCCCAGAGATGTACCTCAAAGGAAAAATAACAATACTTATACACCCCAGAGATATAGTCAACCGGCAGGAAACATTCCATCGAGAGAATTTCGAAATGGACAAAGATTAGGTCAGAATTATCAACAGCAAAGAAACAATAACAATGGTTCATCAGTTCCCATCTGCAGTCATTGCAAAAAGAGGGGTCACACCATGGGTGATTGCTGGAATAGGCCTTTGTGCATGTATTGTGGCAAGCGAGGTCATCTGATTGAAGAATGTTACTTGGAGCAAAACCGATGTTTGAGATGTAAGGAAGTCGGTCACTTGGTCGGAAATTGTCCAAATAGGGGAGGTCAAACTGCTACCCCCCAAATAACGTGTCCCTATTGTAAAGGAGAACATCTAGGTAAGGATTGTACACAGCGTTCGGGAAACGAAGGGTCTCTGGCATGGAAGACCTCATGTCAGGGACAACAGCAACAGCAACCGCCACAGCCAAAGTAATAACGAATGAAATAGGTTCATGGGGGATCACTAAGGAAGAGGATGATCCTGGGGAGTCACAGGAGATTCTTCCAGAATATTGTTATCCAGCAACATCATATACAGTATCCCCAGTACCTATGGTGGAAAGTTCCCCAGAATTAGTACCAAGAGAGCCGGAACCCCCAGTGACTGCGACTTGTACCATGGAAAACAATGAATTAAAACAAATAGAAATTTCTGTTAGGTTGGAAACACCCAATAATGAGAATAATGAGAGAAAAGAATCTCCACCGGAAAAAGAAATAGAGAAAGAGAATGAACAGGAAGAGTGGCCACCAGAAACCATCATCAGATATCATATTATAAAAGCTCCAGAGAAGACCCTTATTTTGCAAGTGACGCTCGTGGATCAACCACCAATGGAACCGATTATCGCGTTTGTAGACACAGGAGCCGAGGTAAGTTTAATATCGGCGGGTTGTTTTCATTTATTAGATAAGAACGTGTCCAATTTTTCCCACCGCGTTTAGAGGGGTTACTGGGATAGGTAATGTTAGGTTTCCCGTATTAGGAGAAGTTATAATTGCCCTAAGATTGTCCACTAATTATGTCCTGAAGCCGAGTCGCTTTGTTGTGGTCCCAGACCAACTAACTGAGTATGATCTAGTTTTGGGGTACGATATTTTAAAGCAGGAACATCTGTTGCCGGATTTGTACCATAGGGAATTAGTCATCAGGCGTGGAAATTATGTACAAACCGTAGCAGTGGACATGAGACAGGGATTGCCCAGGGAAGAAACCTGTGCATTAGTTGAGGCGGTAAATTTAGAACCAAAAAGGTGTATGATAGTAGAAGTGGAAAGGCAAGGTAATAGACTAATGAAGCAACCTGTCGTGGTGGAAGCATGGCAAGGATTGCCCAAAACGGTAAAATTAGAACATATGTTGATGGAATGGAAAGGATTGCCCAAAACGGTAAAATTAGAACATATGTTGATGGATTTTTCTGGCGATAGAGCTTTAGTGATTTTACAAAATGATAGTGACCAAACAAGGCGGTTAAAGAAAGGATCAATTGTAGGTAGGATAGAAGAAGTTACAGTGGAGGATCCCACTGTCAATGTAGTAGAGTTGGATGAGCAGAGTCCCAACGAATATGTGGAATGGAATCCCTGAAATTTTGAGGCAAAGCATTTACGTGCATGAGTCAGACATAACTGAAGAGCAACGAGAACAATTGGTCCGACTCTTAAGTCGGTTTCCATCAGTCTTGAGTTTAGGAGATTCAGATGTTGGCTGTACCAATGTAATTAAACACAGGATCGAAACATTGACTGAAGATCCGGTGCAAGTGCCAGTCAGACGGTTACAAGGCCCTATGCTTAGAGAAATCGAGGCAGATTGTAAAAAGCTGGAGGACGAAGGAATCATCCAAAGGAGCAAATCCCCTTATTCAGCCCCAGTGGTTCCAATCAGAAAGAAAGATGGGTCGATCAGACTATGTATTGATTATCGGGAGTTAAATAAAATCACAAAGGGAGATAGCTTTCCTATCCCAAATCTGATCGACATGTTATTTAGTCTCAAGGGTATGAAGTTTTTTACAACGATAGATTTAATCAAAGGATATTATCAGGTTGAGATGGAAGAGACCAGCATCGAGAAGACTGCTTTTACGACTCCATTGTCACATTGGGAGTTTTTGCGAATGCCGTTCGGGGTGAAAAACGGCCCTGCAATAACGCGGGATGAGATATGCCTTGGCACATATCCCTTGGAATGAGTGCATGGTATATTTGGATGATGTCCTGATTGTAAGTGAAACATTCGAAGAACATCTGGAAATATTGAAAAGGTCCCATCTGCTTTTGAGACCTGGTTTTAAATCAAACCGGCCAAGCTTCTCCTCCTCTGACAAGAAGTACAATACCTGGACACCGAGTATCAGACATGAATGGTTTCGTTAGAAATTTTTACAGGGTATTATGCAATTCCCGTACCGACACAAGCCGTTCGTAATGAGGCAATTCTGGCGAATGGTCAACTTCTATGGCCCGCTATAGCGCACTGCTCAGAAATTGCGAAACCCTTTTTGCATTCGTGAGTAAATGACTCTGATGGACCGAGCCTTGCAGAAAGGTTTTGAGGCATTAAAGAAGCGCTAACATCGCACAAGATCCTGTCATATCCCAGATCGTTCGAAAAGCAGCACCCTTGCTATATATGTGGATGCCTCTGAATGTCGGGGCAGGGGCGTGTCTGCCGCTCAGACACAATCCTGGAAGCTCCCTATCGTTTACTATTTCACCACTTTCATAAAGTTGAACACGCATACAATTACAACATGAAAAGAGGTAGCTGCTGATACGATGGGCTGTGAGTGGCATTAAAACCTTTCCTATATGGAATAAGAGTGGTCATCTTTACTGACCATCAGCCACTTTTGTATTTGCACAGTATGCCATTGGTGAATGCTCGGGTAGCACGCACGCTCGAGGAGATTAACGACATTGATTATGAGCTGCGTTATATTCCAGGTAAAGAAAACGTTGTGGCAGACGCTTTGTCAAGATCTCCTGTAGGAGAAACATCCGAAGAGTATGAAGCATTGCTAGTAGACGCCATCCCTGGGGGGTTTTCAGAAATTAAGATTCCTGGAGGAGGAGATTCGCTTTTCCAGGCTTTTTCGGTGGGGTTGTATGGGTCGATGGAACATCATTTAAAAGTAAGACAGGAAGTCGCAAAAGAGTTGTTGGAAAATAGGAATGTATATGGGTTACCCGCGGGGAAGGAATCAAGGCAAATAACAAAAAGGTTACAGCTAATGAAACAGGCGGGTCAATTTCCAATAACTCAAGCCATATTGGCATTTACGAAATTATACAAAGTACAGGTATGGATGTATTACGGGGACACGAAACCCTTAAAATTTGGATTAGATACAGAGAAAAGTATTTTTCATCTTTTGTGCCGTGGAGGAGTCCATTACAATCTCCTAGTGGGCCTTCCAATGCAGCCGCTAAATAAAGAGGAAGAAGTGATTAGTACTAACGTAGTAACATCCGAAAAATTTGAGGAAAGGATTTTGTTGGATGAGTCAATGGAGGAGGAAGGTAAAGCTGAGAAAATACCACCATTGGTTGATAAAGTGGTTCCCATGAGTAACCAAAACACCGGTGGGGAGGTAGAGACTGAGATACCAGATGACCCAAAAATTCATCATATAGTAATCGATTCAGATAATATAATCGATCCTTTAGAAATCGAGCATGACGATATTGACAAATTGCAAAGATCTGATTATACGTTGAGACGATTGAAGAATGCCATCGTAAGAAAACTGCCATTTAATGGTCCGTTACAACCATTCGCTAGAGTAAGTAAGTATATCTACTTTATAAATGATCGACTATATAGAGAGTTCTCTACGGGAGAATTCGCTCTCATTGTCCCCAAAACTTATTTAACTGAGGTGGCTATTAAGGCTCATTGGATGTTTGCCCACATTGGGAAGCAAAAATTACATTCTTTATTGATAAACTGGGTATGGCACCCAAAGATAACTACTATCTGTAATGACATCACTACCACCTGTAGCAAGTGTCAAGCGTGTAAAATATCGAATATTCTCTATGTTCCGCCCACTCTTAAAATCGTAACTTCAAGACCATTTGAATTAGTAGCAATGGATTTGATCCAATTTCCCTGTTCTACCAGGGGAAACAATTATGCATTAGTGATGGTGGATCATTTCACGAAGTGGGTGGCTGCTGTTCCCATAAGAAAAAAGTATCAATGTCGCAAATGCATTCCAACAACTAACTGAGAGAGATAATTATATTTGGCCCAATTTTTGCAAGTTCCCGGAGCGCTTCTTACTGAATCAGGTTTGGTTCTTGGACCTAGAGTTTCGAGGAAACTCTTAAGAGCACCAATAAAGCATGTTAACAACCCCGTATGCACGCATCTTCTGGGCGGTCAGACGGGTAATATCGTCCTGTATTCTGAGATGTTCAGTAAAGAGTCAAATAAATGGGTGAAGAGTTGTCAGCAGGTCTTTGTTAGTCTATAACATACGGCATATGGAAAAGACTTGATACCTTGTGAGATATCTTAAAAAGGCACATGAAATTAAGAACTGGACTCCCTTTACCTGTGGAGGAAGAATGCTGGACGGAAAGTCATGTTCGGTTCGTTCCGTATGAAGTCCATCAAATGGTAGGTTTAAAGGCTCATCTCCCTGGAAATCTTACGAAAAATAAATTTGATCCTAGGTATCATGGGCCTTATGAAATTATAAAAGTAAATGACAATCATGTCACATATGTATTACGATCTCCAGAAGATGGAAGGCAATATAAGGCTCATCATCGACAGTTGCGACCGTGGAAAATGCCTCCTGAATACTTAACAGATAATCCAGTATTTCAAAGATATGCCAAGGGTAAGGGAGCAGCAGACATAGACGAAGGGGAATTGGAAGAAGTTTTCGAACAGGAGAAAATAGGTATGGAATCGTTAGAGCCAATAGAGTTAGAATGGGAAGATGATGACAGTGATGACGATGACTCTTTTGAGGGTTTCACTATTGATGACACTATATTACGAAAGGTTAAAGAAGATTTTGTAGGATTAATGAAAAATCAACATAAGATTAATTTAGAATTAGCAAAGATACTTGAGAAAACAATGGAGAGAGGATCACCCGGAGATTTGAGTGATATAGTAAACTCAGCTGAAGAAGAAGAAGTTAATGAATATTTACAATGGGATGCATCTGATTTGATAGAAGAGGCATTTTATCGTTGGGAGTCATTGCAAGCTCCACAGGAGGATTTTAGGGAATCCTTACCAACTAATAAAGTATTTGAAGAATATATTCAGGCATATTCTACCCCAGTAGTAGGGTTGCCTATTGTTGAAGAAATGGAAACAGAAACTTATTTGAATATAGAACAGGATGGACAGAGAGAAAACTTCCCTCCTGACGATTTGTCTTTCGAGGGATTTGAAGGTAGTAATGACTTATTTAGAAATAGATTAACCGAATTGGAATCCCAAAGAACGGAAAATGAGCGTCCATATACTCGATCGAGAGGGTTATGTCAAGACTTACCGTTAGTCTTCCCGTACATGATAGAGCGAAAGCGAAAAACAAAAAAATAATTAAAAATAATAAAAACACTATATAAAAATAAAAACAAAACAAAAACAAAATACATATAAATAATAAAAACAACAAAATAACAATGGAAATAATAACAACAAAGAATATATAAAATAAAAGAAAATGAAAAAATTACATAAAAGTGACAGAAACAACAAAGGAAAAAAAAACAATAATACATAATATGAACAACTAAATAAAGGAAATACATAAAATAATGAAAAAGAATAATTTTTTGTAGACAATGTAACATACATAAATCATAACAAAAACATTAGACATAAATGAAAACAAAAACAATCACATAAATAAACTTAGAAATATACCCGGGTAAAATTTTAACGCCGTATATGTGATGAGTGGAGCCCGGAATCTACTCATTATATAGTTTTAACCCGGGAACGTTTATTTTGATTGAAATACATTTTGTTTTTTGATATTTAGTAAGGAAAAGAGTGGAATAAAATTCTGGTTTGGACTCGGACCAACCAGAATAAGAATAGACCGTAAGGTGGTGCGTCAATACCAGAATTGACGGGTGGGGAGGAATGAGATGGGTTTCATTTCATTGTTCTCTTCTCCCCATCTTTTTCAGCTAGGAATTTAATGTGAAAGTGGAAAGAATAGCTTAAACAAAAATAAAGAAAAGCTATCATCGAAAATAGTAATAAACAGGGAAAAACAGAAACAAGAGAAAAAAAGAAAAAATTAATAAAAGAAGAAAAAAAATTCCATAATAAAGAAAAACAACCAGAATAAAGAACAAAGAATAAATAAAAACAACCAGAGTAAAGAACAAAGAACTTGATAATCAACGAAGAAGGACGGGAATGACCGTTTCCCTTATAAAAGGGTAATTATATATATATATAATTTAATGAGAAAGTAAATTTAAATGAAATTATTAAAAATAATGGAAAAAATACAAAATAGGTTAAATAGTCACAATGGAATAGGACATAACATTAAAGATAAATTAGTAATCATTGCTTAAATTTTTTGGATATTCAATAAAGTGCTATTACTATTTTAAAGGTACAAGCCTGGGAGCATCTCTGAATAAGAGCTTACCAGTTTACAAGAACTGGTCGACAATCAACCAGAATCACCCATAAGGGTTTCCACCATTAGCAGAAAGTGACCCTGGAGTCACCCTGTTTCACCTTCAGGATTCTAGTAAATTATAGCCGGGATTGAAGCCATGCCTGGTTTCCCACAGCTATAAATAATTGTGACAAGTTTAAGTGATTTCTTTTGGACAAACTCTCTAAAGTATAAATAGCTTCACTTCAACGTACAATTTCATCGTGAAGAGACTAATCTTGATCATAAGATAAATAGATTATTTTTATTATTATTATTATTATTATTATTATTATTATTATTATTATTATTATTATTATTATTATCATTGTTATTATTATTATTATTATTATTATTATTATTATTATTATTATCGGTCATTGAGCCATATGATACTATTTGAAAGGGAAAAGGGAAAGATATAAAAAACCCATTATACTAATACAAACCATACGTTACACCAAAAATAAAGACTAAATTTTCATTTTTCACCTTTCATCCTCATCTTCGCCCCCTCATCTTCATCCTTCATTCATCTAACCCATAACATACCAAATTATCATACCAAAGGAAAACCCACAATCTCTAAACACCCATTTTTGAAAGAAAACTGTATTTATAAATAAAAAGTAACAAAAGACGTTCCATTATCTTATCAAGTATTATTTATTCATCATTTATTATTATCATCTATAAATATCATAGTTTTTTTTCATATCGGATATAGATATATATGTGTATACACATATATATACATATCTCTATATATATATATATTTTATTCATCGTTCTTTTGCGCCACTTTGTAAATAATAAATAAAAATTTTTTTGAATTAAAAAAAATGAAATAAATAATGCACCTCTCTCTTATTCACCTGCAGCCGATAAGTGTTTGGTGAGTTAATGAAAAGTAAATAAGAAAGAGGGTTATACTATTCAGTAAGTATTCCTATCAATATTCATACGAAGATTAACTTGGTTATACAAAGTTCCCTTTTCGAATAAAAATAATTCAGTTGGTTTATTTTTAACAGAAATAAAGAAGAGAAGATAAAAGTAAAAATAAGGCAAGAAATTGTTGAGGAAACGAAACAAAAATTTAACTAAATCAGATTGAGGATAAGCCGAAGTAGAAATTGTGAAGAGAAAGAGTAAAGATTGGAAATACAAGAATAACAATATAGCAAGGTAAAAAGAGCAGAGATCACTTGGCAGAGCAACGACCAAAAACAATTAAATTTCCACTGCGCCTTTCAACTATTTTTTTATCCCACAGCACAAGAACAAAGAAGATTGCACGGACTTCGCGGAGTAACATCGATTCCCAGGGTCGTGCTCTTCTGGAAGAAAGCAGACCTCTACCAAGCTTGAAGGTTGGTGAGTACAGCAATTTTCCTATTGTGGTGGGAGTGAAAACCTACCACAATATAACTAGTTGCAACTATGGCTCTGAAAATTTTCAACTTCTTCAGCGCTCGTGCTGAACCTCCTGGGGGAAAACATGGACCACAAGGACATGGAGGAGGAAGAGGACGTGTAGATATTAGTTTACGGTGTTTTAATTACCAAAATAATAAATGTGTTTTCTTCCTTATAAAAGCATGCTTTTATCATCGCACTAAAGTTTACTTTGCAAATAAATTTAGCGAGCATCCACCGGCCAGGCGCACTAGGTCCGGCGGCAAAGGCGCATAGGCGCATAGGCGGCTAGGGGCGCATTGATGTGACAAAAAAATAGGCGCATAGGCGCTAAGCGCCACTTAGGCGCCGTCTCCGGCGCATAGGCGCATAGGCGCAGGCGCACTCAAAAAAATTATAGGCGCGCCCAGCTCTGCTAAAATTATTTTCATCAATTGACAATATGTATGTGAGGAAGTTAATTTCACTAGAACACATAAGCTGACAAGGACACCAAAATAAAAGATAATTAGATAGCACATGCGGCGCATGTTGAATCATGAGAAAAGTATTTTTCGCTTTCTTTAGATAATATTAAAATTATAATGTTTTAAAATAGTCAGAGTCATATGGTTGATAATAAGTTCTCTCTTCCAACTTTTAAGGAAAGCAGTTGGATCTTATATACTGGCTCGCCGATGGATCATAAGCCTCAGGTTATTATACAGTTGATCTTATAGCCCTCAAGCAGCCATCTACAACCGAAACTCAGCATTAAAAGACTATGTTTGGATGTGCAGTATATCTTATAACTTAACCCTTTAATGACTAACTTGGTTGCAAAATTGTACAGAAGCTCTGTAGATTTTTTTATTATGGTTTTATTTTTATATAGTATATAGCCTAATTCTCTTTCTTAGCTGGATTATCCGACCAGATATGTCGATCTGCGCGAATTTTTTAGAGAAAAAAAAAACAAGGAGGAAAGCTCACGAAAACTCTTAACCAGGACTTCGTTCTATAAATATCCCCCAATTTTTCTTCTATAGGCATCGGGTAGGTAAAAGATCTTAATCGAGGAGGATAGAACTGATTTTCCAGTGCAGATGCAAAATGGGCAATGCTCTAACGCGCCCCCGTTCATCGCTGAGATACCACTAGCATCGCAGCATACTCACTCGGCACATATGGACTTAATATATCCAGAACAAAACACTGCGACTCTCCAACATAAAAGATAATTGCCAAATCGCGAAACGCACCATCTTGACCTCTGCAATCAAATTATTAAATTTACAAAGGCCATTGCACAAAAAAAAAAAAAAAAAAAAAAAAATTCCTTTTTAATTATTTTTCAATTTTTTTTTTCCCCTCTAGCTATAGCTACTGAAGTGATACTGTTTAAAAAAGTACAAATTTTGGGAAAAAGTATGCAAAATTCATAGCAAGAAATGCATCTGTTGTGCTTTCATAAGCACGATCTTAGGATGTGACATAATCAAAATTGCGGTACCCAGTACCTGACAAGATTTAACCCAGTAATCACCTCCAATGGCAAACACCTTATGTTCGCTAGTTTCTATAAATCATATCTCTTAAACTGATATTCTCTCCCCATTTGATAGTAACTCAGCTGTCATTAGTTGCTCAAGCTTATACATAGATTGTGTACTTAGAGAAATGCGATATAAAGGAATGCACCTTGACAAACTCTATATTCTCACTAAAATATCATGACCTTGAAACTCTATTTCCACACTAAAATGTATGATTTTGATGCACAACTACTAACTTCACTCTTAACAAGTAATCTGACTGACAATAATAAGTGAAATAATAGATAATGATTTAAATCAATATATACTGTACTGCAGTATAACATAAATTTAGTACTACTACCGTCCCTCCATCCCTGCTAATGTATATCAGATCTGCATGCTGCCCTAGTATACACTGGAGCCAATCGACGGTGATATAATTTTAACTACATTGCGTCACTCCATAATGCAAATGAACATGTCGCGACCCACTCTTACTGAAATTAGATATCTTCTAGACTCTCTGATATAAATAGCTCTAGCTAATTAACTAAGCAGCGGCTATATATAGATAACTATATATATACTGCAAGTTTTTGGAGCAGTAATAGTATTATATAATATATATATATATTATTACATATATATATATATATATATATATAGCTCAGTAACTAAAATATATATATATATATATATATATAAGTATAGTATCATACATATATATTATATATATTATAATATAATATAAATATATATAAATATTATATATATATATATATTATATATATATATATATAATATATATATATATAGTATATATATTATAATATATAATAATATATACTATATATATATATTATTATAGTATATATAATATACTTATTTACAGTCCTACTTTTCTATGTATAGTTTTATAGCTATAATGTGATTTTAGTTGTTTGACCCTGTATTTAAAATCAAATCTGGATATTAAAAAACTTTGATTGTTATTACACTTATAGAGTACACTTTTCTGATTAAAAATTACAAATATTAAAACTACATTCCTCTAATTTTTCTCCACCCTTGCCAGAATAATGGTGCCTAGTTCACTGACAAATAATTTTGCCTTTATACGGCCTTTTTTAATTGTCTTAATAGGTTAACACCAAACGAGTGGAGAAAAAATACTGAAACGATCTACAGAACTATTTATTTATTTTTTTTATAAATTAGAGAAAAAAATATGACATGGAGCAAGATTCGTGGATTATGTTGCCCGCTCATCTGATTTTTTAGGAAGAAAAAATAGTTTTTTACAAAGTTAAATATTACTGCTTTAAACATACTACAAAGCTAAATGTTCAATGGACAAAATATACAGGCAAAACTTACATACAGACCATGAACAGTTGGTCATGTGTGAAAGAACACAAAAACAAAATAAATTTGATTACAATTATTGGAACTGAATGACGTAATCTAAAAAATCGATAACTGAAGGAGAACAGACTTACGAATATATTCAGAAATACGAATATACATAAGCACAATGAAGGGTAGACATTAATAACTTTGATTTTATGGGAAAGTATCAAAAAGGGGTTAGGTTGCATAAAGGATTGAGGATGTTTATTCTTGAAGAGTTGATCTATTCTTTTTATGGTGGGTGAATGATATTTCAGGAACTGTTGTTGTATACTATCAATTGAATGTTCTCCTCTTAAGGTGTTGAAATTCTCATAATTATTTATACAATACGTTTCGATTAGTTTTCTATTTTGCTGATTAGGATATTGACGAGAGTTTGCTTTGTGTTGATGTTTATATGGTGGTTGAGTTGAGATCTGTGGATGGCTAGAGATAAATAAATTCTGATTGTCTTTTTGTAAATCGTATGTATGCTGGTACTTTCTTCTGCTGAAATCATTGGTCTCGCCTATGTATGTTTTGGGACAGTGGTTGCAAGATACAGTATAAATACATTGAAAGGGTTTTGGTGGGGGTCTTGGTGGATGAAAAAGTTTTTGGAGGGGGAGGGCATTAGTGGAGGTTAAGTGATGCCATTGGGGTATGTAATTTTTAAGTTGTAATGTGGTTTTCTCTGGTATTGGGAGATAAGAGGGGATGGGTAAGGGGTTGTGCGTGGGGGGGTTAGTGGTATTATTATAGTATTTTGCTCTGGCTTTTTTGTAGGCACGATTGATAAGGTGGTTGGAATACTGTAATTTCTTAAAGGTTGTTCTTATTAAATGTGTTGAAGAAATGTCCTTTTAGTTTTTCCCTTATTACTCAATTTCTTTGTCTTGTTAGGAGGCTGGATGGTTTATGCTAGAGCTGACTGATGTGGAGAACCAATATATATAGGAGGGATTAGATGATGGTTTTCTGTATATAGAAAAGTTTAGGTAGAAGGAGTTGTGCTAAGAAATGAGTATGTCAAGGAAAGGGAGTGTGGAGTTGGTGGGATGTTCTAATGTGTATTGTATTGAAGGGTGTATGTTATTTATTTGCTGCAATATGATGGTAGGGTCGATGTTGTGTGGTAATGAAACAAATATATCGTCGACATATCGAACCATTGTGCTTGTTGAAGTTCAGTAAGGGAGAGAATGTGAAAATGTTCGGTGAGCTCCATGTAGATGTTACTAAGTGTTGGAGACAGAGGTGAACCCAAACTAAGTCCGTTTTTTTGTAAAAAGAAAGAGTGTTGAAATTGGAAATAGCTGTGTTTGAGTGAAAGATGTATGAGATTTAGTATGAGTGGTAAAGGAAAGTTGAATGTTGTTGGTAGATAAATATTGTTCAAGCATTTGTAAGGTTGTATGTACAGGTACAGAGGTGAAGAGAGAGGTGACATCGAAACTATAGAAATTGTGTGCAAGGGTTGAGGTGTTGTATTTTCTGTACAAAGTCTTCAGAATTGTTAATATGTGTTTTAACTTTTAGAGATGTTATTAATAAGAGGTTTTAATTGTGTGGATAGCCAAGCAGCAAGTTTGTAGGTGGGACAGTTTGTGTTGGAGATAATGGGGCAGAGTGGAGTATTGGGTTTGTGAAGTTTGGGTATTCCATAGAATTGAGCAAGGTTGGACATGGTTGCTTTCAAAGTATTGTGAAGAAGAGGTAAATCTTTGCAGATGATTTTGAGTTTTTTATTGAAGGACAAGGTAGAGTTGTTTAAGGGATTGCTTTGTAGACGAGTATAGGTGTTGGTGTCTGAGAGGATGGTATTACACTTGTCGATGTAATCTGTTGTGTTAAGCAATACTATATTTTGTCCCTTATCAGAACTTGTTATGGTGATGTCTTTGTTGCTTTGCAATTTATGTAATGCGATGTAAAATCTCTTTGGGAGTAAATTATTGGTTTTTGATACACCAATTTTCTGTAAAATTATGCCTTTAAGGATATCTGTGTTCAAATTTGGTTGCCTTTAAGTTTTTGACCAGTGTTCGAAATCATTTATGAATTTTAGGATGGGGTCAGGAAGTTCTATGGCGAACGATAAGCCATATCCTAGGACAGTTGTTTCATCGGAGGTTAGGTTATAATTGGATTGATTTTTTATAGTATTGGGATTGGAATGTTTCTACCAAGCACTATTACGAAAAATGAGGTCCAGTTTTCTATTAAGGTTTTTTTTTCTTTTTATTGATAAGGTAGTCTTTTTTATTATGTGCCTGTTGCAAGAGGTCGGTAAATCCTTGATGTTGGTTAGGATTTGAATCATACCAAATAGTTTGAAACACACGAAACCTTATTGTACACTGCTTAAAAGATGATTTTATTTCCTTCTTGATATCAATTGATTTATTTTTAAGTATTGCTAGTTCTAACTCAGTGAAGGGTTTAAGGTTATGGTTTTTCCGCCAATGCGGAGATAGCATGGTCTTGGGGTATGATTAGGTTATCGATGCAATCCTTTATGAAATGCAATTGAACCTTTTTGAGGTTACTTTTTATTAGTTGTCTTTGATAGCTAATAAAAGTGCACTCTCATGTTTTGTTGCATTATCCTTGTATGTTAACGGGTAGTATACTTAGTAGACTGTAAAAAATAAGTATACACAGTGTGTAAAAGGAGGGGCTTGAAAGTAAACGTAGATAAGAGTAAGGTTATGGTTGTGAGTGAGGACAGTCCTCAGTATGAAGTTATGTTAGATGGTGAGCAGCTGGAACAAGTGTCTGAGTTTAAATATTTAGGGTATGTGTTGGATGAGAAGAGAACGGATGATGCAGAGTGTAGTAGGAAAGTTGTAAATGGCAGGAAGGTGGCTGGTGCAATTAAATCGTTGGTGAATGTAAAAGGACTAAGTCTGGAGTGCACTAGGGTCTTGCATGAGGGTATGTTGTTACCAGGTGTTTTGTATAGTAGTGAGACTATGGTCTGGATAAGAAGTATAGGATCTAAAGTTCAATGTGTTCAGCTGGAAAAAATATGGCATGCTAGGTGTGAGAAATTGATAAAATGAGGAATGAATGTATTAGAGAGATGTGTGGTGTGAAGAAAGGGGTAAACGAGAGAATAAATGAATTCTCCATCATTCTAAAACCATTTCCTGCCACCCCCACCTCTAATTCTTTCATAACCCCATCCATATACAAATTGAATAACCAAGGAGACATAACACAACCCTGTCTCACTCCGCTATTAATACTAAACCAATCACCTTTAACACCATTTATTCTCACACATACCTCACTATTTCACATATTTTGATTCCATCAGCAAGCCTACACCACACATATATCACTAACACCCTGCCATGAGCTTCCCTATTAACCTATCATACGCCTGTTGCAAATCCATAAAACCTAAATACAATTTATTCTTTTTCTCCTTCATTTTCTCAATCATTTGTTTCAATGTAAAGATTTGATCCACACATCCTCTACCACTCCTAAATACACCTTGTTCTTCACCAATCAGTCCTTCAGTCACTAGATATATAAAAAATCAGAAAAAAATATTGAAAGTGATATCCTTATAAAAATGAGGAAATTAGCCATTAAAAATATTATTGGACGTTATTTTTTATATATTTGCAATATATACTTAAAGTATATGAAAATCAGTAAAATAAAAAAAAAACTTCAAATAATTTTTTAAAACCATTTTTATAAATTAAATGCTTATAGTTTTCATACAGTATTTACATGAACCCAAGTCAGTAATACTCTATAATAACCAAGATTTGTTAAGTATACTGTACATATCATAAACTCCTGAACTAGTAGGGTCCTAAACAGAGACCTACCTTGGATGGGTCGATGATGCCGTAAACCTAGATAGATTTACATTGCCATAAACCTAGATGTTACTATTTCTTTTACAGTCTTCCCTTGCACCTATTTTGTAAGTTACGATAAAAGGAAATTCTGGTCAGTTTTTTTTATGTCTGAGAATTTTTTAAACTTTGAGAAGCTATAACACTTTTTCCTAAAGAGACTGATCATTTATTTTTTTTTATTCTTCATTAACATTTTTTTACGACTCTCTGCTATGAAATTGGCTTAGTCAAAATATACTAGCTATATGATATGATACCTCACCCTAGGGCTATAAGCAATGTATCAAATTTGGTAATTGTTACCCAGAGGGTTGTCACCCCCGATTTTTATGAAAATCACAGAATATACTCTAAAAAAATAATAATAAAGAATAGTGAAAACGAAAACCGTCGCTCTCTTTAGGAAAATAAATTACAGCCTCTCAAAGTTGTTAAAAATCCCATAGACTTTTCAATATTGATCGATCAGGTTAGGTCTCATTTCCAGGCCTCTAGTCAGGTTATGATAAGTTTTGTTAGTTATACACTACGGATATGCTATGTAGATATTAACAAATCTTATCAAACCTGAACTAGGATGGCCCTAAAGAGACTGCGGCCCACTTATTTTTATTATAAGAAAGTCTATGGAAATTTTTTAAACTGCGACGCTGTAACTTTTTTCTAAAGAGACTGGCGATTTTCGCTTTCACTATTCTTCAATTTAATTAATTTTTTTTTTTTTTAGAGCATATCCTGTAATTTTCAAAAAAAAATTTTTTTGCTTTTTTTTTTATTAACAAATCCTATGGGGTTTTTTACAACTTTGAGAGGCTGTAACTTTTTTTCCTAAAGAGAGCGACGGTTTTCGTTTTCACTATTCTTTATTATTATTTTTTTAGAGTATATCCTGTGATTTTCATAAAAATCGGGGGTGACAACCCTCTGGGTAACAATTACCTCAAATTAAAAAAAAAAAAAAAAAAAAATGAGTAACAAAACTTATTATATAGCTATATAAATAATTCTCAACCAAATTTGACTAAGCTAATTCTACAAGGAATTAATAATAAAATACAAATTGAGTAAAAGTTAGGCATAGATTAGCCTAAGCTATGATTGCCAAATACAAAAAGAGATAAAAATCAGGTAGCCAAAGCCCTAATTCTATCCCAATTTTGAGCCAGCGAATATGGCCTATTTCTGTTTTGTTTTACTCGATATAGCCAAAAAATAGCCAAAAAATATCGATATATCGAGTTATCGATATTTTTGCTCGATATATCGATATTTTGGCGATATTTTCTTAGGAGATATATCGATATTTTTTCTTAATATCGAAAGCCGATATTCTTTTCAAAAAAAAATATTTATAAAGGCCGAAAAAAAAAATCTTATCCCCCTCTCCCGACACTCTGAAGTGAAACGAAGAAACTCTCTCTTTCTCCCCCATATTTCGTTCTTCGTTCCTCCCCCAATGTCATGTATAAAATAAACCGAAAAATTAGTTTTAGATTTTTCGTCTTTTCGAGAACCAAAAATAGGGATCGTCAGAAATCGTAGTACATAGCTACATGCGCACATGGCACATAATCAAATAGTTATTCTGATTTCTGAATATTCACTAATCACTATTCAGTTATTCAGTGATCAGTAGATATAGATGTCGTATGTGCTATTAACTGCTAAGTATTGCGCTTTCTTTAATTTCATAGTTTCAAAAAAAAATTAAAGAATTTTTTAGAGACAAGTTTAAATATAACGATTAGAGAATTAAATAAAAATTAAACATGTCATCAAAAAGTAGAGCCTGGGATTATTTTTAAAAAATATCTGATGCCAAGGCAGTTTGTAATCTCTGTGGCAGAAATGTGAGATCCAGTGGCAATACAACAAACCTGAAAGCTCGAATAAAAAACAAACATATAGTGCTTTTAAAGCCGTTTTCGTTTTTGCATTTGTGCTAAAGCTGGATAAGAAATGCTAATCCAGTTTTAGCACGAATTTCGGGCATAATCGACCGATTGTTTACAAAAATTTTGATCAGCTGGTCTAATGGAGCACGTGGTTTTGGAATAAACAAAAATAAAAAAAAATAACAAGTAGTAGGAGGGCCATTCCGCAGCAAAAATTTTGACCTTGACCAACGGTGTTTTCTGACCGCCACGTTGTTTCCTGAGGGTGATTTTACCTGCCCTTGACCTTTTTTTACCTTTACCTTTTTGGGCTTGACCTTTTTTGAGCCCAAATTTTTTACCTGACCTTGACCTTTTTGGGCCTTGACCTTTTTGGGACTTTACCTTTTTTCGACCAACCCTTTGATCTTCCATGGGTCATTTTTGGCCCACGATATTTTTTGAGAACCCTAATTTTTTGGCAACCCTAATTTTTTGGCAACCCTAATTTTTTGGCAACCCTAATTTTTAGCACCCTTTCGAAGAAAGGGTGCGCCAAACGGTTGCGTCAAACCCTTTGGTATTACCCCTATTTAACGCCCGCCTATTTTTTTCGACCGTGGGCCATTTTTGCCCACGGTAATTTTGATCTTCCTTTAGGGGCTTAAGCCCTATTTTTTGATGTCGTTACCTTGTTTGACCAATGATTTCTCAACCCTTTGGTCTTCATGGGTCAATTTTAGCCCACCCTAATTTCGACCAACCCTTTGGTCTCCATGGGTCATTTTTGGCCACGCACTATTTTTTGCCCACCTCGTGCCCACCGTCCACAATTTCGTTCCTAACCTTGTACGCATGTATTGACACCCCTAATTAACAGCCTACACACGTGCGCGTGCCACAACACACACACATCAACACACCACACACCACACACACACACACCATCACACATACACTTATACACACATTCACTAATACACTTAATTACCATAACACTACACATTTACACTTATTCAGAACGTACAATACACATCGGCAAGTGCCCTTTGGCTTCCATGGTCAAATTTGACCCACGTAATTTTTGGCTACTTCCTTAAGGGCTTAGCCCTATTTTTTGGGTGTCTTTACCTTGTTGACCATGATATTTCGTCCTTACCTTCCTATACCATGGGTCAATTTTGACCCACGCAAACTTGATGGCTTGATGGTTCCAATCACCGTAAGAAGTAACTAGATTGTTCTATTAGTGTTCTATGAGTATTAGTTGAGTGCCAGGTAGTGCCAGGTGAGTGCCAAGTGAGTGCCAGAGTGCAATGAGTGCCAAGTGAGTGCCAATGAGTGCCAAGTGAGTGCCAGCAGGCGCAATATTGCTACATAGTGAACCGAGTGCCACTTTTCAAGCCTTTCTAGCCTCCCCTGGCCTGAAAAGCTATATGTGGTGTCTGACCCTAGGTAATAAGGTAGAGGTTCGAAGTGGTTATATTACAGTTGCTAGAAGTGGCTTCCTTACTACGAGTTAGTATTTTATAACACTTATAACAGACTGAATATATATACTAAAAGAGTTACACAGTTGAGGACAGTGATCGCAAAGTATCGCGAGCCGTGTCGCAGGTCAATCACCCGCAAAGGCAGCCTCCCCGACCGCTGGTGCGTCCCGCGCGTCCCTCCCGCGCGTACCCGCCGCCGCGGTGCGCCCGCAGTGCGCAATATTTCCGCGTTTCCGCCGCCGCGTGCGCCCGCGGGCGCAATATCCCCGCGCGAATTATTATTTAGAAACAACACATACACACACGCACACATACACACAACACACCACAACAACACACTCACTTACACATATACGTATAATTTATTAAAACTTTTATTTTATATTATACTTAGTGTTATTACTTCAATGCCATATTGTTATTATTATTCTAGAACACACATACACAAACACACACGCACACACTACACCTAACCAGACGTACACAACGCCACATCTCACTTACACATATACGTATAATTTTATTAAACATTATTTATTTATTATATCTTAGTGTTATTTACTTCATGCCTATTTTATTATTATTTAGAATACACATGCACACAATCATAACAACACCACCACACACACACACCATAAACACTACTTAACCTCGCACACCCACTCGTATTTGATCGCCTCAACTTTAATCTTCAGCTTTGATACCTCACTTTGATGTCTCATAGTTTTGATGCCTCAATTTTGATGTCTCATTTTGATGCGTCAACTTTGATGTCTCAGCTTTTGTTGCCTCAATTTTGATACCTAGCCTTTGATGCCTCAAAGTTTAAACACCTCATTAACTTTAATAACTTAGCTTGGAGCAAAGAATTCGATAAGATCTTAAAGACTTGCACTACATCTCCCTACGATCCCGTTAACCGATGATGTAGATATACCTAATGAATGAAAAACTTGAAGTGAAAAGAAGATAAATATTAAAATATCATAAGAGAGCTTACCTAATAGAGTGCGTAAATCAGGAATAGCTTTATTAATATTTTAAAAAGACGCAATTAACTTTGAATGAGCAGGGGAGATCGTAATTTGCATGATGAAATAGTTAAAGGATCAATATTGTGGATTGGTAGCTGATCTCTCACGTAACTGGAAGAATGGGCCTGTAAAAGGATGGAATGATATCAAACAGAACTTCAGACTATTAATTTTTCCCGAACTTTAATTTTAAATACACGCGATTAGCAGACTTAGATAATATACCCGTTACACCAAGACCTGATTCAAGTCCTCAGGTACTTCTTACGCTTCAAATAAAACGTGTTGAACCAGAGGCGACTGAAAAACACCTTATAACAGGTCAGTTGGAATTAATGTCGTAGATTTATGTATTACATATATTATTTACTTGTAATGTTTTGTGTATAAATAAATGTATTTCTAATCTTTTTCTCTTTTTTTTCCCTTGGTGACTCATAATATTGAAAATTGATGCTGACTAATTATATATATATATATATATATATAATAAATATTAATATATAAATTTATAATTATATATATATATTATATATATATATTATATATATATCTATATACGCTTACTTGTGTCAGTAGACACATGAGGAAGGAGGTTGTTGAATAAGTATTCTCAATCTGAGGAGCCAAATAGTTTTGGGGGTTTAACTAGGTTTGCTTTAGGACTCCGCAGCCCTGGAAAAAAGAGTTAAAAGCATATTTGGAGGGTGAAGAGGCATTTACTCTAACTAAGCCTGTAAGAAAAAAATTTCCTACCCGGAAAACCATAGCCCCAGGCCGATAGTGTGTGGCAATTAGATTTAACTGAGATGATTAAATATAGTTCTTAGATAATAACGGTTTCAATATATTTTTACAATTCCTTTCACTCTAGAAACTTGTGGTTGAGGCCAATAAAAGATGAAAAGATCAGCTACAGTGCAGATGCTGACTTGAAATATATGAGGTACGGAGCGGAGAACAGCTAAATCATTTTGGACAGATTGCAGGAAGAATTCAAGGGCGAGAGTTTCAGGAGATGCTCTGGGAGTATGGTATAAGCCAATACATTTTTCGTAAACAAAGCGGCAATATTTGAAAGAGTCGAACGGTTAAAGAACGCATGCATAGATATTTTACTAAAATATGAATAACTTTTAAATATATGATATACTGGCGATCTCGCTTATTCTTATAACAGGTCTTACCAATGAACTATAAAGGCAACTCCTTTAGAGATGTCAAAAACTAGAGGACGGTAGGCACATATGGGAAAAAGAAAACTAAAAAATAAAGATATTCAGGAATAAAGGTGAACGATTATGTAAGAGTTCTCGAACAGAAGAAGGTTTAGAAAGGATATGAATTCCGGTTGGATCTAGCGGAAGTTTTTCAAGTCCAAATATCCAACCATTCAGTCGTGATAGTTTAAGTTATATTATCTGGAAGATTAAAATGGAAAAAATACAAGGCGGATTTTATAAGCAGGAAATACAAAAAGTAAGGTTCAATCCTGTAACTCATGAATATAAAATTGAAAAAGATATTAGCAACGAGAGGTAAGAAAAAATAAGCAGTTACTTGTGAAGTGGAGGGGATACCCTGCCAAGTTTAATACTTATATAAAAAGCAAGTGAAGTTAGATCATTAATCATTGTCATTAATATATCATGGAGATGTGTGAAGATCGACTTTTAATATATCTTGCTTCTTCAGCTCTTGGATTTACATCCGATAATAAACTCTCGGATTCTACAACTGTGTTAATGAATATCCTATACAACTTGAAAAAGAGGCATACGAAGTAGGATTATGTGAAATGATTAATACGGACAGTAGAAAATTTTGCCTCACAATCTCATTTGGATGATGTGCGAAGTGTAGAGTGTGAAACTATATTACAAGGGAAAGGGAACTCGTTTTCTGAAAAGAACTACAATTGCCAAAAAGATGAATACGACCCCTTGCTACAAAGAATACTTCATTGGAAGAATTTGTTCTGGACGTGTCTTCATTTAAATCGGTTCCTGCCTATTTTAGTCATGTAACGTTCCCCTTTGATATGTAGTAATTATGTGTAAGGCTGGTTTACAAACTGAAATGCTACGCTATGAAGAAAAGTAATAATATCTTAGTTCAAAGTAAAATGTAACCTACGAGAACCCGGACATGTTTTTTCTCGACGATCACCATGGCAGCGTAACATATTCGTAAACGGGATGCTGAGTTGGATATACTTCATGATATTCTACTATGTTGAAGAGGGGTTTATACTATCTGTGAAAAATCGCATGAGCCACATTGAACTAAAAGATGAGCAGGATGGTCCGCATTATACTGTACCCCTCCGAGATGCTCAATCTCCAGGTATGGCTATGTATATACAAATATAATTAATCATCAATATGTAGGTAATCTAAAGCTCCTATTAAGAGTGTATATTTTCCAAAAGAGTAAGTTTAACATTCCCCAAATGTCATTAAATCTCTATGAATAGATCATAATTTTGACTCTGTAAGCGTGCATATAAAAGATGTAGAAGGAAATCCTTTTCCCTTTACACACGGTGCATTGTTATGCAAAGTTCATATTAGAAAGAAACAGATGCAGTAATTACAGCATAATGGAATATATAAGAGGGGTAGTCAGATATATTTTTCATTCATTAACATACTCTCACAGTGTAAAGATAGTATAAGAAAGATACTCCTGTAATAAGGAGCAAGAAGGGTATTCACGGGAACTAAAAATGAGAGGGGGTATGGTCTTGGTGGATTTTTTGCCAAGCCTATGGAGAAGTGCAAGGCCTCTACTCAGGAAGGAGAGGTGGGGAATATATAGGTAAAAAAGCTATAAGAACAGGGGTGCATACTATTCAGGAAATAATCCTCGTGCAGCATTAAAAAGACGCATAGCCGATGTTTCAGATGAGCTGTTGGATGATGTTAAGCGTAAAATAAGACGTAAAATGTCAGGTCAAGGAAAAGAGGGGGTAAAAGAATTGTCCGGAAGAAAAGACTAAGCGAAAAACCTCTTAAGAAAAGTATTGATTATTTGCTATTTAATTACTATCTGATAACTTTTTTCGAGCTGTGTATATAGTAAGGTTTTTTTCCAATGAAAATGTTCATATCGACAGAGCTGCACATGCAAGAGCAATTCTTCATGCCTTCTAGTCCTGATTTTGTAGAGTGAATTGGATCTCTCTCCATGACCCTACACAGATTAGCGTTACGCGAGTCCAACTTTATCAGTATTATCCTCTGCATTCAATTACCAATACAGATGTTCCTCTAGAGTTCAATATTTCAGGCACTTCTGATCAGTACTTAGATCCCTCTAATGTGTTTTTATATGTAAATACGAAATTGACAAACGATGGTACAGATCTTCCTACGGGTGATGACCATAATAGTATATACAGAATCACATTTCCTGTATACATGTTTTCACCCAGGTTGAAGTCTATCTAAACGGAACTTCACTAGGTGCATCAGCTGTAAATTAATCCTTATAGGAGTATAGTAGAACATTTGTTATATTATTCAGACGCTGCTAAACAATCTCATCTCAATCATGTGGATTGTTTTATAGTTCAAAGATGAAGCTGCACATATACGATAAAGCAGCTAAAGTCATAAATAATACTTATGAATTTTACGGTCGATTAAATGGCGATATCTTCTCTAAGGAAAGACTCATTCTACCATCTGTAGATTCTAGAATCATTTTATCACGATCAAGTCCTAAATAACTTAAAAAAATAAGTAAACCTACTGCTACAGATGTATGTCCTGAACCTGTTTTCACTGCTGGAGGCTACTCTATGTGAAAGAAGTGAAATTTACCAAAGCAACATTTGAAATTGAAGTTCGCTTTGATCTAAAACAGCAAAAGTCCCCTAATAAGAGAGTTAAACAAGATATTTAATTCACTCCAGGATTATCGAGTATCAATATCCCTAAACATTGTGAACGGAAATTTACCACCGAAAGTAATAATAGGGATTGTGGGAACATGAAACCTACTCCGGGAATTATAAAAAGTCACCCTATATATTCACACCTTTCGGTCTAGTTTACATTTGAATGGACAACCCTACGGACGTGATTATGAAATGTTATACAACGGAGACCTATCTCTCTGTACGCGGCCTTTTACGACTTAATAGCCAATACTGTATTCATGTATATGATAGTGGGACAGGTTTAAATCTTAAGAAATCGCAGAAGTAATTATATGCGTTGATCTTACTGAACTTTTTGTTGCAGACCTTTTCAGCTTGTACGCTATATCTTAAACATTTTGAGAAGAGGGACCGTTAGGCTAAACTCTCTTTTGGGATGAGTTCTACAATCTACCCATCACTGGTAGGGTCTATCTGAGCTCCTCAACTCATTGAAATTGACAGAGTACGCAACGTAATTTTGAATTATTAAAGATGAATGAAGAAGAAATAAAAGCTGCGTTTAAAAACGAGCATCGATTT
>JABUQX010008758.1:7500-12500 GCA_015478945.1 Trachelipus rathkii
AGGTTAACGAAAACAATTAATATACACTAAAATCAATTCACCACTTTATTATGTATATATATTATATATATATATATATATATATATATTATATTATATATATATATATATATATATATATATATATAATATATATATATATATATATATATATATATATATAATATAATATATAGTATTATATATATTGTATATATATATATATTATATATATATATATATATATCATATATATACTTATATATATATATATTATATATATATATATATAGATATATATATATTATATATATAGATATATATAAAAAATATAAATAGTATATATATATATATATATATATTATATATAATTATATATATATATATATATATTGAATATGGTTTAGTGATGACTAAAATTGACCTGCACAAAAGAAGTTGATCGTAAAGAGTCAAGTTCTAAACTCTTAGAAACGTGTTCCGTTTTTATCGACCTTTCATTTCGAAGAGCAAAATTACACGTGTTAAATTTTCATTCGGGGGCAGCGTTAATGTTTTTATATATTTCGATCTTTTGTTTGCTAGTTTATTATTTCTTATTATTATTATTATTATTTTTATTATTATTATTATTATTATTATTATTATTATTATTATTATTATTATTATTATTATTATTATTATTATTATTATTATTATTATTATTATTATTATTATTATTATTATTATTATTATTATTATTATTATTATTATTATAATAGAACCTAGGGGAACAATAACTTTTTAAGCCAAGGTAGTTGTTGTTGATCTTGTAATAATTAATCAGTTTAAATTGCTGGACTGCGGACCTGGAGTCAAATCCTCCCCCCACCCAAAAAAAAAAAAAAAAAATCCAATAAATTAAAGGTAATCGGAGTTGGAGTCGGAGTCGGAGCCAAAGTCGGAGGGAGGAATTTTAAAATGATTAAACCGAATCCAAAGGTTTACCTGCTCCGTAGCGATAATAAATTGCAGGAAAGGTTTTCCCATTAACACATTTAGTTAAGTTTCTCCGTACACTCTAGATCAAATTTTAATTCATTCTCTCTCTCTCTCTCTCTCTCTCTCTCTCTCTCTCTCTCTCTCTCTCTCTCTCTCTCTCTCTCTCTCTCTCTCTCTCTCTCTCTCTTCTCTCTTCTCTCTCTCTCTCACACACCACAACACACACACACACACATTTAGTTATATTATATATGATATACTATATATATATTATATATATATATATATTATATATATTATATATTTATATATATATATATATATATATCTAATATATTAATATATATATATATAAGTATAGGAACCCTTTTATGTTTTAAGACTCCGTAGTTTTTATTTTATTTTAATATATTTCGCAGTATATGAATACTAACAATCAATGTAAGTGTAACCGACTATGATTCCAAATATATATGGACCTGTTACGTTTTACGACTCCATCAATTTTTATTTACTTTTTTTTAACTAAAGGAACTACCTCAGAGGTAAACCGGTTATAAGATGGCAGAGTCCGGGGTCCTCTTCGGCCTTCGAGAAACGAAAGGGGAGGGCTTATTTCCCCCCCTCCGTGCGTGGAGGTCTCCGGAACCCCGCTCTGTTGGAGTTAGGTATCGCGGGGGTTCTCCGCTTTCCGTACGGGGTCCTGGAAACGGCCCCCTTCTGGTCCCTGTCGGCTTCGAGCCCTAATTTTTTTTTTTTATTTTTTACATTTATTTTGTAATAAGCTTTATATGCTGATTCCAAAATATGTTATTGGTTTTTCTGTAAGTGTCGTACTTTTCGAGATTTTTTTTTTACATTTTTGTAATTAAGCTTTATTTGCTGATTCCAAATATGTAATTGATTTTTCTGTAAGTGGTCGTACCTTTCGAGATATTTTCATTTTTGAAATTTTTTTTTTATATAATGTGGTTTTTTAAAACATTATTTAAAATATTTGAGCTTTTAGAATCAATGTCCGCACGACTTAAATTCCCTTTTTGGAATCAATAATACTAGCAAAATATAAAAAAAAAAAACAAAAAAATTCAAAACTGACGGAGTCGTAAAACATAAAAGGGCCTATATATATATATAATATAGTATATTATATATATATATATATATATTATATATAATATTATATAATATATATATATAATAATATAATTATATATATATATATATATATATATATATATTATATATATATATATATATATATATATATATATATAATATATATCGTATATATATCTATATATATATATATATATTATATTATATATTATATATAGTATATATATTATATATATATATATATGTATTATATATATCTATATATGATACTATATATATTATATATGGTTATTATATATATATTGAACTAGTATATATATTAGAATATTATATATATATATATATATGATATTCTATATATCTCATATACTTTCATATATATATATATAGTTTGTATATATTATATATATATATATATATATATATAAACTATTTGAGGAGTAGAATTTTTTGAAAAAAGGTGTGGGAAAATGTTTCTTTTTTGAAAGAAGCAAACTTTGTCAAAAGCTAAAAAAAAATGTAGAAAAAGATAAGTTTATAAGATAATGAGTAGTTGAACAGAAATGCTAAAGAAAAAATTAAAACTAATTATAGTTACCAAGAAAATTTTACACGAAAAAAAGCTAAAATTTTAAATTGGACATGACATTGATTGTTTTAACTGTATCAATGAAAGATTGGAATGCTGTGATGAAAAAAAAGGACTTTTAAAAGTTGAGAAAACTGATGAATAGAAATTGACAGAAGAGATATATTAAAATTACATCCCCGTTTCACAGAAACATACTGATCAAAATTAAATTATAAATATTTTTCTTACCAAGAATTTTCACACAAAATTGTGGCAAGATTTTTACCGGTTGAATATCCCATATTAAAATTACGAGAAAAAAAACAGAAAATATTTACATTTTTTTTTAATTTGGTTTTCTGGTTAATGATATAATCATAAAATTTAGATATGGTGGTGGAAATGGTGAATTTTATCGTTAATTACTGGGAAGTTGAAATTAATAAAATGTAGTAAAGTTATGTAAAATATTCCTTGAAGGCTAAAATTAAAATTAGATGATAAAAGAATTCAAAATCAACAAGTTTTCTTTTATTTCCAAGCGGTGGTGAATTCAGCGTTACAATGGTTAGCATTGCTTTGGAGTTTCCACCGAGTTTAAATAATATTTTTAAAAAATGGGCTTGAGCTACTCTTGAAAAAACTAAGTTCGGGTCTGAGGTCGGAGTCTCTATTACTGGATAAAAACCAATATTTAAAACACTGAGAAAAATGTATTGGGTAAACAAAGACAGGATTTCAATGGCTTCTCTTTGTATATTGTTGAAAAAAACAGAAGGAATCTTATTTAAGGACGCCGAACTAACTTTCCACAAGAAAGATTTTGACCATTGCCTAGTACTTTTAGCTATAATGCCAAATGTTTCAAATTTGAAGCAATTTCAAAATTTTTATTCGATCTGTATCACATATAAAGCAAAATGAATCTATTTTCGATTGATTGTTATTATCTCTGTTGGTTTGTTTTGTATTTTTTTTGGAAGAAAAACTATGTTCACGTCATTTTAAAGATCTAGTCCTACATTTTTTTTCACAATGACTGAATACTTGAACTATTATGCAAAGATGTGTGTCTATCATCTAAAAAATTATCTCACGGTTTTTGAAATCTACAATCAAATATCAATCGATACCATTATGAAACTGGCATTCATATTTTGTTTCTGTTCATCCAATTAAAAGGAGATACATTTCTTTTAATTGTATAATTTTTTTGAATACCAAATCGCTTTGCCTCTGGGTATGGAAAATATTTTTAAAAAGTCTAATTAAAAAAATTTGGTATACAAAATGATCAAAACTAAAATGGTGTAACTCCCCAAATTATATATCCTCTGAAAATTTCATATCCCACAGCTGTTTTTCACTTTTGACATTCCCCCCCCCCCCCCCGAGAGTGAAAAACTGAGATAACTTAACAAAATTCTTCATAAGCCTCATTTAATATGTAATGAGGGGAACATACTTTGCTTGGCTTTATCAAAGACTTGCTTAACATTTGTCACCCCTAATGTTAATGATTGTTTTATGGAACTAACGTTTCCTAGCGATGTAAGGATCCATTACGCGACTATACCACTCACACAGGAAGCAGCAATACTTGGTTCATCCGTCTTACTATCCTAATAAAATGACAGTTACATAAAATCACCATAAATTTCTCACTGATAGTTCTTGTATTCTACTCCTACCAGGATGTTGTTATTATTTGGATACATTTCTTTTGTAGTAAAGGTCACAGGAATGAAAGGCTTATTACCATTGTTCCGTTGTACAAGAGGACTGCTTTAAGACTGGTCTTTGAATCATCAATGAATAGTCGCCACTGATCAGGAATGTCCCTCAAAGCTACTAAATCCATTAGGCCTACAATGATTTAAAGCAAGTGAAATTACCTTTATTACCAGTAAGAAATGTTGTCACCTCCTGAAAGTGGTGTAGAAAGGTCCACTGCTGTAACTTGAATACCTAAAAAAAAGTTCGGCCTTATTTATCGGAACTTTTAGATATTTGATCAGGTCATTGATGTTACCTTCTGTGACCTTTTGATTGGAAGAGTCTGTGCTAGACAGGTAGTCTGCATTTCCTAAGATCCTGAAAAACGGTAGCCGCTCTGATACTTTGAACTATCGTTCTATAGCCTCACTTGAATTCTGTCTATAATCTTTGAAATTCTCCTTAGCTCTCATTTCCTGCATCATCTCGAATTTCACTCTTTTCTTTCAGATCACCAGTGTGCTTTTTGAGGCTCAAAGTACACTGGTGACATATACTGTCCTACTTCACTGATCTATGGTCTTCTGCTCTTAGGGACTATGGAAAGTCTTGTGTGGTAGCGCTTGACATATCG
>JABUQX010008758.1:35000-40796 GCA_015478945.1 Trachelipus rathkii
TATTCTCAAATTTTATCATTAGAAAGAAACCAAAGTAAAATGATATACAATTATTTTCAAATTTTATTATAAGAAACAGGTAAAAGTAAAACGATATACAATTATTTTCAACTTTTATCAATAGAAACTATGTAAAAGTTAAATGTACAATTATTCTCAAATTTTATTATTAAAAACAGGGTAAAAGTAAAATGATGTACAATTTTCTCAAATTTTGTCATTAGAAACAAGGTTAAAGTAATATAATGTATAATTATTCTTAAATAAATCATTATCAGAGGTGGGATAAGACACTCGTGAAACAATTTTGCAAAATCAATAAGATAATTAGTAATAATATTAACACTTTTCAGAGTCTGTAAATCACCATCGTCATCACTTAAGGCATTGAACCTATCACAGCTTTTAGTTTAAAATTGGGCGTTTCTATTATGTAGCCGAATAGAATGCCTATTTGTATCAATTATTCTAGAAACTTTCTATGTTATTTAAGTGACAATTCTATAAATATACTCAATATACATAAATTAAGTATAATATTTATTCTATATTCTGCATTGTGGCTCACCTATATATTATTACTGAGTTTTTCATTACCTAGTGGCTGCCTTATACTGAGTAACTACATATATATACTTCTAGCTCAATGAGTTTATAGCGAGATCTCTATAAACTATAAAGTATCAATATGAAGTTCATAGTAAGAGTGGTTCAGATAGTATCATTTCACCCGTGTTACATTAGTTATTTTAGCTAGCACATCACTTAGCTCTCCACTGTATGACTACTACATATTTTTTTATATATTATATATATTAGCGATACTTATATTATTATATAATATATATTATATATAATACTTTTATATATTATATGATATTATATATCTATTTATTCTATATTACAACTAATTCTACTTTCAATTTAGTAGTCCTAGTAGAGCGGTATATTATATAGAGTGGTTCTTAGCGGCTAATTGTTCACTGGGTATGGGGTAATGTTTCTTGTTGGCGTTCTGGGTGGTCTAAGGTAAGGCTTAGTTCAGTCATCAATTTACCGATGACTCTAAGTCACTCTCGGGATAGAATCACTGTTATCGGACATATAACACTATTACAACATTTCATTTACTAACTATCTATTTATTATATTATGTTTCATATTTGTGAGTGTTTTTCATAGGGTATATCTATACTCAGAAGTGATATATTAGGTCTGTGGTTTATGTAAGACATAACTAGTTAGATCTAAATATCACTATACTATAATTATAGATAATACTATATATATATATATAGAATAGAATATTTTTCATTATTATACTTATGTATATATTAACTTATATATGATCAGCTGTATATTGAAAACGTCTACATTCTTAATCAAAACATTTTCAAGAGTTCTCATAAGCTTTATATCATGGATAATGGCAAAACGGGTCATTGAGTTCAACAATTGCTCACAGACCATCCACAATCATTGAAAATATAACGTGCAGCATATTATTTTATGTATTATATAAGTGACAACTCTATATAAGGAGACTTAGCATGAGATCTTATCATTGTAGTGAAAGATTGAATTTTAGTGGTATCATTACTTAGGATATTTTTTTATTAGAGTTGTGGGAACTCATGAGAATATAATAAATTTTTATGTTGTTTAGTGTCATGTATAATGTATAAGTTTTTCTGTTTTATTAACTTACAGAATTCGTTTAAATTCTTATATAATAAATTTTATATAATTTTTTTATGCAAAACACGCTGCACTGCTAACGCTTCTTTATATTATATATATGGATTCGAACTGACGCATGTTGCATAAGCTTTATCTCTAGTCTATTCTATATTACTCTTATATATATATAGTGAGCATCACAATTTAATTATATGTAATTATAAAATTCCCCTATAAATATGTATTAAGAATGTTATTTTGGTGTCTATATCATTTATAGAGCATTTATTAGCATAATGTTTACTTATTCTACAGAATTTTATTTGTAATCTACATATATATAAATATCATACGTAGAATTAGGACACCATTTACTAAGTTGAGTAAATATTAGTAAGGTATAGGTAAGATTTTAAAATTGACCATATGACTAATTCTAATTAGATCTTAATTTATTAATACGCAGGAGTATTATTAATACTCAGAACATAATATAGTCGAGAATATTAAATATTAATATTTTCTTCATTGTTTAAATCTTCACTTAATAATATTATTATATGATACCTACATCCACAATAATGATCATAGCCTATATGTTTTTGTATTTTTTTTATATTATAAAGCCTATATTATAATTATCTCTATGCTATTGACATAATAAAGTGAAAGTTCTTTACTTTTAATATTACTTTATCAACTTTACTTTTACTATTAACATTTATTATTATTTTTAATAGATTAATATAACCATATAGTATAGTATCTATGACAAACGCTGGGGTCGTTTTGCGCTACCGTTATGTAGTTAGCGTTCCGTATGCAGACATTATAAGTCTAATATTTCTATTTTCGTTTAAGCATGTATTCGAAAGGCGCAATATGGCGCAATCGGATATTCTTTATAAAACGGCGAGTATTATGCAATAGAGCTCACATTCAGATTTACTTAGCTAGAGTTCTCTTTTGCAGCTCAATTATTAATGGCTCGTCTGCTCTGAAATGCACAGGCGTTAATCACGATTATTTATGTTTATTTTTTTTTCTATCACACACACGAAAATATCAATTTCTTTTATGATAGAGATATATAGAAGGCAGTAGCAAAATTAGTTATATTTATCTATAAAAACACCAAAGTAGATAAGGGAACAGCTTGTACTATATATTCATAATTAATATGGTTAGTTATATAATTAGTTATGATATCTAAATTTTAATAAGTAAGAAAGTTTTCACTATATCATTTATAATATTAATAATTTATCAAAACTTTGATTTTAAGCATAATTATTTCTGTAAATATTTGTCAAGGAATATATATATGTAAAATTAATGTACCTTTAATTTTATATTTTCTCATTTTCTTGTTTTTCAGTTTGTTTAAATTGTTTAATGAATTAGTAATTTATTTCATATAATGGTATATAAATAAAATTATATTATATATATAGTAATATATCTATGGATAGTCAATTACATTGAAGATTGAGTAATTAAACTTAGGAATTAATTTCTAAAGCCTTTGAATGACTTATCTTCTCAAACATAATGGTTCGCTAGAGTGATATGTGTTATAATTAAATTTTAATATAATTAATTAATGATATATTATATTATTATTATAATATATACCTATATGTTAGTAATAAATATATATAATATTATATATTATTAATATATATATATATATTAATGATTAATTATAATATATTAATATAATTAGTTATATATTATAAGTAACTAGTTCATTATTTGGATTAAACTATCATAGCTCTGATAAATTATCACTTCTTCAGTCGATATCGGGCTAGATACATATCATCACTTACTTGGGGAAAAATATGGTAATTCATAACAGAAACTAATGGAGGTAGGAAGTAGAGTGAAACGTGGTAGTATATTTTAGTTTTAACGGGGTGTTTTAAACTCTACAAAAAAGGGGTAAATTAAAGAGAATTGTTCTTAGTTTCTTGGCTTAGTAAACCGGGAATTCGCATTCTGTTCTATTTATAATTACTCTTTTGCTTCAACATCTAGTTTACATTGCAAATAAGTATAGTCAAAACACAGAAAACAGTGATCAACTGTGCTGAAAAGATACACATGAGCCGCAAGAGACTGTCATATTAATGGTTACAAAGGCCGCATAGCCTTCATGGATATCTCAATAAAAATAATAGATCATCCATCAGAGATTAGGGACAGAGAGATATCACTCGGGAGGTTCCGCAGAATAAGTGATTTATGTGACGCATGTCGCAAGCTTAAAGGGAAGGAGCTTGTATTTTTCTAGAACAGAGGAAAACTACAAAGAGGCAATAATCACAAGCGTGAATAAGCTCTATATAAAGAGAGAGTTTTCACAGCCAGAGCAGCAGTTTGAATTATCAATGACCACCGAAATCACGCAGAAAATAATTGAATTTGTTATTCCGGCAATGACTAACCTAGCCATTCACTAGTCAAGAAAGAGAAGGATTTCATAGAACTTTTGCCCATCTTGACACCAAAATATCTTTCCTGAGTTGTAGAAAATATTTTGGTAGAGAAAATATTAAACTCCAGTAAAGGAAATTGAGATTAGCAGTATTCAAGAAGTTATCTAAGGCTGATTTGATATATTTTACTGACAGATATTAGAGGTAAATAATTCAAACGACTCATTTATTTCTTAACTCCACTCTGGCTTACCAGCCGAGTTGAAAAAATGGACTGTGTACGTCCCATTGGCAAGTTATTTCCAGGTTCTCATTCTGGAATTTGCATGACTGATTTTTAAAAATTCACGATGAAATTGGAAATTCCTCCTAAGCATAATCTATTTTGACCTCCTTCGAGATGGATATGATAACATGAAATCTTGGAACACAGTTAATGCAGGATGCACAAGCTGCTTCTTCTTTGATCAATAATCTATTATTTTAACCCTAATTTTCTCAAAAACATTTATGTAATTAAAATGCACTATTTATAAAAATTTCATCATTTCCATTTTTATATACAGAATTAAAAGAATACAAAGAAGTTGGATCCATATCTTGCAAGCCCATTATGCCAATTCAAGATGTAAATACAAGGTGGAATAGCACTATTTGATTCTACGAGAAAGTAATGAATTGTTTGAAAGACCTCTGCAGAGTTATATTCTATTCAGAACAAGTCAAATTATTTAAGCTTGACGCTAATAAATGGCAAATAGCTACTTGCAAAAAATTCTAAGAGTTTAGGCAACCATTATTCCTTATTTAAGTTATGTCAAAGTCTGGCATTAGTCAATTAATATCAATAATTATTGTCTTAGCATATTGTGAGGCTCTCAGCATATCAGGATGCAGCAGAGAATTAAAAAGCTGAAGAAGGCATTAGAGTGTAGATTTATGAATAAAGAGGAAGAGAAAGGATAATAGACATGTATCAAACAAGATAATGTTTAAGTAAAATTTAGTAATTTTGAATAAGGTTGACTATTTCTCTAAATGTAACGATCAATGAAATTGATGGAAATGAGCTTGAAAAAGAGACAAGTTATTGTGAACGGATAGAAAGGTGATAATAGTAGTGCAGTACAGAAGTAAGGTTTAGGCGATGTAGTCATTTTAAGAAAAGTTATCTATCAATTAACTTGAGATTTGCCAAGTCTCTCAAAATCATCAGGAGCATTAAGAAAGAAATTACTGCAAATTCTTAGTTTTAATAAGTGTTGAAAAAAGTGAAAGGATGTGCGAGTAAGTTAGTGTAAAAAAGCGAAAAAGAGAAATCAGTGGCGTCTTCAAAAGGCTGAATTCTTAGAATTTGAATTTTTTTTTTACTTAGAAAATCAATTTCTAATCGGGGAAAAGAAGAATCCTTATTTGGTGGAAAGTGAACAAAGCTAATTTCAGCAGAACTATAGCAGTACCTAGCCAAAAATATTTCTTCTTTAACAGGTTCCCCATATATTCAGAGAATTATTTCGATTTTCAGAGGCAGAAATGAGACCGTTTTACCAAGACATGATGTCAGGTTCTGGTTGAAGCGTTTTCTTACTTCACCAAAAAATTCAGCATATATTTTCAAAAGTGTTTAAAGAAAAAGTTAACTTATATATATATATATTATATTATTATAAAATAT
>JABUQX010008759.1:0-7500 GCA_015478945.1 Trachelipus rathkii
ACGAGACGCATACACACACTCAAGTGTACAATGACAAATAACACACGTGACGCAGCGATAACTAATAACAATTATACAAAGTCCATACTAACCAAAGTTAAAGTACTGCGCCGCATGCAAAACGTAACCTATTCACTCTCTTTTTCATGCATATCTCTAACATAATGTTAATTTTAACATTGAGACCACTATTGGATTTACGTCGCATTTCAAGTATCATTTCGGATAAACATAAGCACAAAATGAGTTCTTTATATACTAACCGACGAATATACTGCTAACATTAACAAAAGTTTTTCATATTAATAAAGCTAGACATAGCATCATATGAACTAGAAAATAATGTACAACGACAAACCTATCGCAATCTTACGTTAAATAACCGTTAAGCATTACAAGTTCAACATTAAACATCGTAAAGTAGCTAACATTGCTTAGCAAACGAACCTATTCATACTTTTTTCCAAACAATCTCTAACACATTAAAGTTAATTTTCATGACCGTAGTAATAATTTGACAGAAGTAATCATAACTTGTGTAATTATCCTACAGACCAACGAATAACTATAAACATAATAAAAAAGTTTTATCCAAACATAACATAAAAAGTAAGTTTCTTGAATAAAATTCACAGTAAATTGGTAATAGTTTCACTGTATTTTAAAACAGTAAATCAGTATCAAACCAGTCAAACCCTCCTCAACCCCCTCCTCCATGCCTTTTGATCTATTATCTACTGATTCATGTCGACGTTTAGCATCATTTCGGATAACATAAACAAATATAAGTTCTATATATACTAAATCGAATAAGCTAACGGAACAAGTTTTTACAATAATATAAGGTTAACATTACCATACCTGAACTAAGAATTAATGTACAAAACACTAAACACACATATGTACGAATAAAACTACTAACATTAACAAACTTCCGCATATCTTAACGACAGTAAAGTACTACCGTCTACAAAACGTAACCGCTATTCACACTTTTTTCAAAGATATCTCTAACATATCGATGTTAATTTACACTAACATGTAAATATTTAACAAAATTTAGTAACCTGTCTTATCATCATACTGACAACGAATATAATGCTAACGTAAAATTTTTTTTACATCAACTTCGTCATATTTAACAAAAATTTCCATAACACATCGTTCTAAATATCATAATCCCAACGAATAATAGCAAACATAACAAAAGATTTAACCAAACATAACATAAAAATAACAAATTTTATCCTGACATAACAAAAAATAAGCTTCTTTGAGTAAAATTGCAGCAGTACAGCGTAAAGTTTATGATTTTAAACGGTAAATCTGTAAATCAGTAATTCAAACCACCCATCCCTTACAGTCCCGCTATCCCCACCCGCCTATGATCTATTGAACTATTGATTCCGTATATTTCGAGTAATCATTTTGGGATACAAAACAGAAAACTAGGTTCTTTATATACTGAGGCGTAACGAGATATATGCTTACGCAACAAAGTTCAATCTAGCGGGGTAAACAAACGGTAACATTAACGGAGTGATTCCTCCTGTCACAACTTCTTGGAACCTCATGGTATCATGTTTTGGCAACATCGCATATTTGCAATCTGCTTTGGCAAACACTGCAAGGGCAACCATGACTGATTAACCCAAGGGGATGCGCCCCTTGAAAGGGCTGTGAATCCACAGAATGGGGATCCCCCCTAAGGGGGTGTAAGCGGGCATTAACCCCTCCGCAGGAGGGGTAAGGCCTCAGCCCTTTTTTTTATTCAAAGAACTTAATTTTTATGTTATGTTTTATCCAAAATAATACTCGAAATTGACTTGAATCAATAGTTCAATAGATCAATAGGTGGGGTGGGGGTAGGGGACTGTAGGAATGGGTGGTTTGATTTTTCTGATTACAGATTTACCCGCGTTTTAAAATAGTAACTATTTACGCTGTCTGTTGATATTTTATTCAAAAACTTATTTTTATGTTATGTCAGGATAAAATTTTGTTATTTTTATGTTTTGTTTGGTTAAAACTGTTATGTTTGCTATTATTCGTTTGGGATTATGATATTTAGACGATGTTATTGATGAATTTTTGTTAAATATGACGAAGTTGATGTAAAAATTTGTTACGTTAGAATTATATTCGTTGTCAGTATGATGATTAGATAGGCGTTATGCTAATTTTTGTTAAATATTACGATGTTAGTGTAAAATTAACATTGATATGTTAGAGATATGCTTGAAAAAGTGTGAATAGTTACGTTTTTGTAACGACGTGTTAGGTACTTTACTGTCGTTAAGTGCGGAAGTTTGTTATGTTCGTAGTTTATTCGTACATATGGTGTGTTAGGTTTTGTGTTTGTACCTTAATATTCTTACGTTCAGGTTATGTATGTTACCTTTATTGATGTAAAAACGTTGTTACGTTAGCATATATTCGATGGTTTGTATATAAAGAACTTATTTTTGTATGTTTATCCGAAATGATGCTCGAAAATGTGACATGAATCAGTAGATTAATAGATCAAAAGGTCATGGAGGGCGGGGTGAGGAGGTTTGAAGGTTTGCACTCTTACTGATTTCAACTGGGTTTAAAATCAGTAAACTATTATGCTTTACTATGATATGATATTTTATTCAAAGAACTTTTTTTATGTTATGTTTGGATAAACTTTGAGTATATGGGTTTATACTTATTCGTTCGGTCTGTATGATATTACAAGAGATAATAGAGTATTTACTGTCAATATTAACTGGGCAATGTGTTAATGTGTGTTGGAAGAGATATGTTTGGCAATGTATGAATAGTTACGTTTTGTATGCAATGGTAGTTACTTTACTGAGTTTAGGCTGTGGAACTTTGTTTAATGTTAACTGGTTTATATTGTATGTAAGTTGTGATAGGTTTGTCGTTGTACATTATTTTCTTAGTTCATCATGATGCTATGTTAGCTTTATTATATGAAAACATTGTAATGTTAGATATATTCGTTGGTTAGTATATAAAGAAATCATTTTTGTGCTATGTTTATCCGAATGATACTCGAAATGCGATGTAAATCAAATAGTGTGAATGTTATAACATTAACATTATGTTAGAGAATGCATGAAAAGAGTGAATAGGTTATCGTTTTTTTGCGGCGCAAGGTACTGAAAGCTTGACTGTTGTTAAGTATGAGAACTCTTTGCTTTAATGTAGTAGTATTATCGTGCGGTGTTGCGTGTGTTGGTTTGTTATTGTTATATTTTCTAGTTGCTGGTAATGCTAGTGTTAGTCCTTTATTAAATGTGAAATACAAGTTACGTTAGCATATATTCGTTGGTTAGTACGTTTATAAAGAACTTATTTTTGTACTACGTTTAATCCGAAATGATGCTCGATATGTGACCTTGAATCAATAGATGCATAGATCAAAAGGGTGTGAACGGGTGGGTAGGGAGGTGAGGGAGGGGGACGAGGGGTTTGAAATTAACTGATTTCTGCTTTATGCGTTTAAAATTCGGTAAAACTGTTACCTTTACTATGATATTTTATTCAAAGAACCCTTATTTTTACGTTATGTTTGGATAAAACTTTGTTATTTTTATGTTATGTTTGGATAAAACTTTGTTATGTTTGCATTTATTTGTTGGGATTATGATAGTTAGGTAAGGTTATGCTAAATTTTTGTTAATATTACTATGTTAATGTAAAAAACTTTGTTAGGTTAGCATATATTCAGTGGTCTGTATGAAAATTAGACAAGGATGTGATAACTTTTTTGTTAAATATTATTGTGTCAATGTAAAATTAACGTTAATATGTTAGAGATATGCTGAAAAAGTATGAATAGATTACGTTTTGCATGCAATGTTAGTTACTTTACTGATGTTAAGTGTGAAACTTTGTTAATGTTAACAGTTTATTCATGCGTAAGTTGTGTTAGGTTTGTCGTTGTACAGTATTTTCTTAGATTAGGCTATGCTATGTTAGCTTTATTGATGTGAAACCTTTATTACGTTAGCATATATTCGCTGATCTGTATGATAATTAGTCAATGTTATGATAAATTTTTTGTTAAATATTACAATGTTAATGTAAAATTAACATTGTTATGTTAGAGATATGCTTGAGAAAGTGTGAATAGGTTACGTTTTTGTATGTTATGTTAGTTACTTTACTGTTGTTAACTGTGAAACTTTGTTAACGTTAACAGTTTATTCATGTTTAAGGGGTGTTAGGTTTGTCGTTGTGGATTATATTCTTAGTTCAGATGATGCTATGTAAGCTTTATTAATGTTATGTTAGTTACTTTACAGTTGTTAAGTGTGAAACTTTGTTAACAAAACAAGAATCAATGGTATTGCGTAATGTTTCGAAAAGGAACCAGACAAGAATCATAGGTATTGTACAATGTTTCGAAAAGTGGGAGGAGTTTGAGTAAATTCTCGAATTGTATCTGATAACTCTATTGAAACAGGAAATACAAATACATACGTGAAACGAATTGCTCGTAAGTCATAGATATGAAAATACAAATATATGAAACGAGTTTCATGTTTAAACAAAATTGTACATGGCATGTTGTATAGACTTTTGAACCGTTATGGTTCGTTCGTGCGCTATATCCTTGTTTACTCTCTTATGATTGGTTGAAAGAAAGAATCTCATTACCTTTGAAGACTGCTTACGCACTCGATTTCCATCAGTAAGACATTTTTCGCTGTGCTGGTATGATGACATCTCCTCGCATCTCTACGCTTGTTGTTGATATCTTTACGAGGTCTTTCGTTATACCCGATGATGTGTCATTTATATTTATTCGTAAACCGAATGGAGACAACGATTTCAATTGGTTTTGTATCCAGCATAGGGGCAAAAAATAGACCCTTATTCATATCTGTTGAAGAATTCATCAAGATTATCGACATCGTTGCAGCTTGGGTAACGGATGAGTGTGTGTTATCCGATGCAGCGAGACGTAGTGAAATATCTGACTGGGGAGAGAGAGAGAACGGTTCTGATAGAATATATGCTACTTTCTGGTCGCATGATAATATTAAAAGCCTTGATGTACGCATCTATTGGAGACCAATCGATGGGGCGACTTTCTGGCGTTCAATAATAGGTTTCACAGTTCGAACATCTGAAAATATTGCATCCTTGATTAAAATAAAAAAGGAATTAACATCGTATCTTAACGATGTTGACATACTCGAGGATTTATATCTCACGATGTTAATCTGTAATGTTTACACTGAATCCGCCCTTGTATGGAGTACTGCTCTGATATCTGGGGGGCTCTGGTTTCACCCGGCTTTTTGGATAGGGTCGAGTCAAAGGCAAAAAGACTTATAAACTGTCCGTTTCTTTCCTAGTTCACACTTGACCCTCTATCTTTTGCGGCGCGATGTTGGTGCTTTATCTCTTCTATAGGTACCGTAGCGGCAATTGCTCGAGGGAACTTTCCACTCGCGTGCCAACACCTTTAAGACGCCCTCGTGGCACAAGGGGGGGCTGTGTCGGCACATGAGTTTTTGTGTTGATATTAGCACCTCAGACTAGTTCGCTGCGGTGCCTCCTTCTTTCTTGCCACGTCTGTTCTGTGGAATTCTCTCCATCTTCTGTGTTTCCTACTCATTTTAATCTCCTCATTAAAGCCGCGTCTGTGCTCATCTGCGTGATTTGCGTTAGTTTTGATGGTTTTGTTTGATTTTAACACCCCAGATAAGATGAGATATATAGAGATGAGGAGGTGGTGATGACTGAAAAAAAAAACAAAAAAAACCATTGGTTTGCCGTATAATGCGATATATAGGCATGTACTAATAACTATCAGCAAGGATACGTTACACGTTTACTTCTCTCTGGAGCAAGAGAATGAATGCTGTTGACGAAATATGGCAGAATCAAATGGTTTACGTGTGCAGATGCCTTTTCATATTTACAATCCTTTCAAGGTTATTGATCTCTGGAGGATATGTAGAACTATGCCTCAAAATATACAGAATCTTGTCCATCATGAATGATGAGATTATCATATTTAATTAAAGCGTTGTGTTTTTATGTATTTTATAATGCTCTATTTCATCTGAGATATATGTTATCAAAAATGAAACTTGTTTACTTCCCCTAGTCATGTAACCTTTATCGGTTAAGATGTTAGTGTTAAGATGTTCGTGATGGAGGATGTGTGTTAAGTATGTTATGTTCATAGTTTAACTCTACCGAGGATAAAACTTTGGTATGTTAGCTGTTATCCTAATAGATAAAAAAAATTACTATGCTAATGTTATAAAAACATAAAGACATTAGCAAAAACATAAAAATGCTTTTTAATAAATTTGTTATGTTGGGCCTATTACATGCATGAATCAAATGTATAGCCTAATGTTTCGAAAACGAGCCAAACAAGAATCATAGGTATTGCGTAATGTTCCGAAAAGTGGGAGGAGCTTGAACAATTTCTCTACTTGTATCTGATAAGTCTAGTGAAACAGGTAATACAAATACAATCATGAAACGACTTGCTCGTAAGACCCAAGTGTAAAACACTTCTATCTAATAACTCTAGTGAAACAGAACATACATATATAAAAAGTGAAACGAATTGATTGTAAGACCTGGTTTGAAAATACAAATACGATCAGTAAATGAATCGACTGTAAAACCTGATCGAGAAAATACATACACGAACAGAAACGAATAGGGTATAGCGCATGTACATGGTATTATTTGAACCAATATGGTTCGTTCGTCCTTCGTATACTTGTTTACTTTCTTCTGATTGGTCGAAAGAAAGAATCTCTTTACCTTTTGAGTCTGTTTATACACACTATTTTCGTCAGTAAGACATTTTTTGCTGTGTGGTATGTGACATTTATTCTGCTCCTTAAGCTCGTTAGAAGATATCTTTACGAGGACTTCGTAATCCCACATGTGGTAGTTTAATATTTTTTCCGTCATAATTCTGTAGTGATGTATGTGTTATATTATTCATGTATTCCATTCGGGAGGTGCAAAATAATAGACCTTTATTATCATTTCGGTGAAGACATCAAGATTGTTGCTACTTCGGAGCTTGGGTAAAGGCTAATTATGGGTCATCTGATGGATCGCCTCGGGATGAAATATCTATCAGAGGTGACAATGTGAGAGGTTATAATAGAATAAAGGTTGTTTTTCAACCGCATCTGTAATATTGAAAGTATTGATGTATCGCAAACTATTCGGAAACTCTCGATGTGTACATGCGCCGTCATTGTATAGGTTTCACTGTGCCGTTCAATCTCAAATAATTACAGCTTAGGTTAAAATGGAAAACGAATTAACATTATCTTAAAGATGTCGACATACTCGAAGGACTTAATTCATATAGCTCCGGTGTAATCTATGATCATTTTACAAATGCAAACATGTGGTTTACCATTACATGCGTATACAGGAGTGCGTTACAACTATCAACTGGATACGTTTACTTCTCTCTGGAACGACGAGAATACGTAATAGTGAATCATGTGT
>JABUQX010008759.1:17500-19761 GCA_015478945.1 Trachelipus rathkii
CACGTGGACTTCTTGGGAATCCCTGCCAGTAATTCTGTCAGGTCGGGATTGCAAAACAATCAAACGGAACGATCTTTGTTTTACCTTGAAATGTAACGAATTATTCAGCTCAGGTCTTTTTCCTCTCAAATCACTAGGTTTTTACCCCCTAATCTGTTTCATTTTCCTTCTTTTATCTTTAAAGGTTTGTGAGTTCTCTACCGCATGATAACCATATTTGTTACCCACCTTAATTCTTTCACTTTAGAACCAAAATAATGCGTCCGTCTCACCAAAGGTATATATTCCTTAACAGCATAAACGGTGTATCGTGCAATAAAACCTTTATAATTTGATTAAATATTTAAAAGTCGCTACTTTCTTAATCATACATTTTATTTATAATATGTTAGTTTATATATTCGTCCAAAAAAGATATTCCTACGTTTATTTTCTGATAGAATTACCAAATATGTACTCTTAGGCAAACTGTCGAGATTAAAATTTTTAACAGTTATCACATTGAGAATCATGAATAAAAAGACAGTAAGTGATCTACAGGAACCGCTAACAAGCAACTATTCAAATCTACACTTGTGGGAGTCATCGAACTACAATTGCTCGTGGCCAAAAGCGAGACAAAATATGAGGCGACTAAAATGTGCAACACGTTTGCATTTCCTCACCCTTTATATGACTCTAGAAATATAACAACTGTTTAGTGCAATAGAGTAACTTAAAGTGTACGATATATTGCCTTTCCATCCACCTTGCCTGAGATAGAGCTCCTGGTGTAATTCTGTATCTGAAGTCGGTTATTTACTAACCATCTCGTAGTATATTTATATATATTAATATATAGTATAATATTATATCATATATATATATCCTATGTATTTATTATATAATTATTATAGTAACTATTATCCCGACCGGATATATATAATAAAGATATAGGTAATATAATGTTAATCTGTGGGAGGGAGTGATGATTAAGGTGTTAAATAACTCTTGTTAGCTTCTCTTAGATATGCACTGTCCGTCTCTTTAGACGACGAGTGTGAGGGGAATCAATGCCTCACTCGCTACTCTCTTCTAGAAGAAGGTCATGTATATTTTGCTTCTTTCATTCTCCAAAGAGACAAAATGTGTGCGTATAAGTGATGGACTAGGACTACACCACATCATATAGTGTAGAAACCCACAGACTTTAGAAATCGTCTCTTATATATATAATATCCATCTCCGTGGATGTCAGGTGATTTTTACACAGACGGTGAGCGAGTAAGCACACAAACACATCCTCAAGAACAATTATACTGTTTACAATTATAAAGTTCTTATGTGGAAAGAGATGTTAGAGATAGACTCAGAGCGGCTACTGAAAACACAGGCGAGATGTTCGTCCGAATTCGCCACTTTCAATTCTGGATGACATAAACATGCCCACTTGGTGCAGAATTGGAAATTACGGAACGGGAGGGGCGGAGTTTTCCTCATAAGTGGGTGTAAAAAGAAATTTTCAAATGGGGTTTATGGTTATGCTTTTTTTATCCTAGAGTATGTGTTGTATCAAAATGAAGTTAAAAAGAAGGAGAACTGTAAAGAAAGGTTTTATTTCCTTTGAACCCCCCCCCCCCCAATTATTTTTTTTGATTTCTTATTCTTTTAATTTTTTTCTTATATTATATAAATACTTATATAAACAGTTATTATTTTTTAATTTTTTATTATTGTTCTCTTTACACACATTTTTGCTTCCCATTTACCTGTAATGCGTCCGGACGTTTAGAAAAAAAAAGGGGAAGGAAACCCGAAATAAATACACGGGTTACGTAGCTCAAGCCAATTTATTTATCTGCCATTCAACACAAAGTAGGGTAGTTGACCTATATTCTAGAGTCAAGGATAAATTTTAGTGCTATAATGGTGTATTCCCGTCCTCTATTGTCATTATCAATTTGTTATTGTGGTGCCTCGCGTGATTAAGGACAGACAATCTATTTGCCAAAAAAGAGTTTAGCGAAATTAAGATAAAAAGGGGTAGTTGGAGCTAGAGGGCACGCTTTCTCTCTCTCCCCCATATCATTATAAGAACCAATGAAGTTTGGACACTATCTCTTCCTACCTATGATCATCGTTGACAACAAGATTAGAGGTAAGGCCAAGCAGAAGAGTGGCATCAGCGAGATGAATATTCATGTCCCCTTCACGGTATTCTCTAATGCTATAACACCCAAATTAAGAAGGAGATAGATATAGAGAGAGCCTCCATCTCCCTC
>JABUQX010008760.1:0-70000 GCA_015478945.1 Trachelipus rathkii
AACGAAAAATTAGGTAAACAAGATATCCATCAAGAAAATATTAAAACTTACTACAAACCATTATTTGAAACCGATTAAGGATATAAACCACATCAAAAGAAAAATACTTTCAACTTCAACCAAACACTTACCAGCTCTTAAACTTTCACGTCAAGTTTCTTTAGCTATTGAAAAAAGTATCAGCATCACCTAGCTCTCCTAAATATAAATTTACACTGTTTCACGCTATAATTTAGAAGGGAAAATATTTGCAAGTAATTTATTATCCTATAAATATGACAACGCATTCGGTATTAAAATGACAGAAGGAGGTGATTAATGATTTTAAATTAGGTAACACAACAGTTAAAAATGATGGTATAATTTAATTATTGATAAAACCCCAAGTACATCGGTACTGAAGGTCTATGGAAACTTCTAACCTTGAAAAATCCGGGAGAAGTTCCTTAAATGACTATAATAATTATAAAGAAAATAAATGCATCCAAACTAAAAGCATTATTTATTGATATATTACTGCTAAATCTAATAAGGGTGATAAATATAAGATGTGTTATTAAAACCAATATGTATGATGAATATAAATTTGCTTGCATGAATTAAAATCAGAATTACGTCAGAAAATAAGAGCTGGTAGTGTTGGTTGAGTTTGAAGTATTTCTTTTTGATGTGTATTATATCCCTAATGTTTAATTAATGTTTGTAGTAGTAAAATATTTTCTTGATGGATATCTTGTTCACCTAATTTCTCATTTTAAAATCTTTTCTGAAGTTTCTTTCTAATATTTACCAAATCAGATTTTCCTTTAATATTAACGTATTTGCCATTTATTATAGAGAAAAAAACATCAAAAACATCAACAGCTCAACATCAAAACAATCAAACAGTTTAAACATCAAACGGTTAAACGGCTTACGAAACAGAATATCCATGGGTAAAACGGAACGCGAAACGGTTAGATGTTTAACTGTTTGATGTTGATGTTTGATGTTGAGCTGTTTACCGTTTCACGTTCTGGACCATCCCTTTAAGTTTTTCATTTATCCAAGATGTTGTATTGTATCCTTTCAGTGCCTTAATATTTTCTCTATTCTTTTAATTTTTTTTCAACCCTCGCTATAATTTCACTTCATAATTTTCCACCATTTCTAATGTCATAAAAAACTTCAAATAATCTCTTCATCACTCATTTCTCTTATCCTCTAAGGGTATAGGATTTGTTTTCAATACTCAGATATAATAAATATTTCTCTGTAAAGTTTGGAAGATAAACTTTTTCCTAAAAATCTTTTATATTTTCTGTGATTCTTACTCTATCACCAAGGTTAATTTTGGTTCCTAAGTTTAGACTTAGTAGGAGGAAATAAATTTTTCATACACCAACTTACTATTCTTCTCAGAGATCCTTGTTCAGGAGTCATTTTAATACTTCTATGAGAATTGTATTATAATTTTTACTAATCAGAGAGAATATCAATCCATTTCTTTGTTTTGTTTCTGTAAAATATTCCTACATTTTGGCTTTAAAAGTACGTTAAGGCCTTTAAGGCTTGAGTGGTTTTTGCATTCTCTGTAGCGAACCAATTGTATTCTATGTTTTTTAAATAGGCCTACAGTTGGTCGATGGATGAATTCGAATACTTTACCTGGATTTATTTTCGAACTTTTCTTAAATATTATTTCGAAAAATGGCCTAAGAAGTTTATGTTTCCAGTTTTTCTTTTTAAGTTTGTAGCCCAAGCGTATTTACTGAATTTGTCTATAACTGTTAATTACGTAATTCTATATTTTTATTCTGAGATTTTATAATTTTTGCAAATGTCTTACTAAAATCAGCTTGCCATGATCATTTCAACACTAGAGGACCATCACTCTTCTCGTTTGAAAATTTTATTGTCTACGGTTTATGCAATGTGTAAAACGTTTTGATTGATCTAAACCAGTCCTTAACTTATCTTAGAAGAAAAACCCGCTTTTTTCGCTACTAAGTCGTTGAATTCCAGAGTATCCCAGTTTAGTATTATAATATAAATTTCTCAATTTTTTCAGAGCCCGATTTCGCGAGCTCTTTACCCCGTTTTTTTTGATGGTAAACCCAATCCGAATCTTGATTTCATTTTCTTAACTCCTGTGGACTAATCTCGCGTCTTTTCTAACGTTCTCTGGTTGGTTCCTTAGGATCTAACGCAATTTCACTCGCTTGTTTTTGCTAATAGATCATCTGGCCGCATTTCTCTCTTTCGTATTTTTATGTTTTAAATAATTTTATATTCATGAATGTTTACAGGCCTTATCTAAACTGTTTACACCATTATATCTTTCTTTTAATCTTTTGTGTACTTCCGTACTGGACCGCAATATGAATATTTTCCTGTATTTCTAAACGATCTGTTTTTTATTTCCGATGGAAACATTATTATTAGGTAAATTTAATGCATTTCTAGTAAAGGAAGTTTCTTCACGCCGAATTTAACAATCCTGAACCAGTTTTTGTCTTTAAAAAAAATTCAATTTCATTAATATATTTTGATTTCAGGGTTAAGTTTAATTGAATTAGCTCTCAAAGAAGATTTTCTTTATGTACTTTTCGAGTTGTATTGTAAATATAACATTTATTTAAGAGGAAAACACTTTTTAGGTACATATATATCAAAATTATCTTGATATCTTCCTTCTCCTGGTGGTAATTTTTTTATTATAACAATGTAAACCAAATGGTTCTTCCCAAACAGTTTCGCAATAATTACGAAATTCTTTCCACGTCATCATATCTTTTGAAATGAAATCATTTAAAATATTAAACTAAATCTTTATAGGCAATGAGAACAATATGAAATACATCTAGCATTTCTATGGCACGAGGAAGTTTAAAATAGTTTTGACTAATATAATAAGAGCTTATATTATTATGTTTTCCTCTCGTATAATAATCTTAGCCTTACTTTGATTTGAATCATTTTCATTATAATCATCCAAATACAAATAAATTTTTTCTTCTTGTTGTTAACATCCTTCGGGTCTAGAATTTCGGAAGAATCTTCATAATATTCTACCTTATATTTTGATTTTTTATTCTTTTTAGGTAGACTTCTAATAAATGAATCGATATCACCCCCTCCTTTCTCCAATAATTCAAGAACTTCGTTTTTACTATATCCTTTATCAAATCCTGATTTTATTAATTTTTTATTCTGGCTGGTGTTCATAGCTATCAAAAAAAACAAATAAATTATTATTATCTAACCACTTATCCATAAGTAACATTCTTAGTAGTAAATTCGTTTTACCACATCCAGACTCTCCAATTATTAGAGCTCTGCAATTTGGAGATGGTAATAAGAAATGATGTTCTTGATTATTTCTGCTATTTTCATCTTTCCACTGGATAGAAATGTTTTCCATTATTTATTATAGAGAAAAAATGATAACAAACTATATTTAGTATTTTTAGTTTTTTCAAAGGGGGTAGCGAAACGCTACTCCCTTTGTAAGGGTAATTTCGATGAAAATACTAAACAATATAAACCAGATTCGTTTATATAAATTGTATTTGTTTGAAAGTTTTTTTCAAGGTCCCCGTGAAACACGGGGACCTTGAGGAAGTTTTGATGAAAATACTAAACAATATAAACCAGATTCGTTTATATAGATCGTATCAGGATGTAATGATTTATTTACAGTAAGTAACCCCCCTGAAACAGGGGGGTTACTTACTTTCAACTTCTTATACTCTATTTTATCTTCATGTTTAAATCTTTCAATAAACAATATAAACCAGGTTCGTTTATATAAATTGTATGTTTGAAAGTTTTTAATCAAAAAAGGGGGGGCGTTTCGCCCCTCCCCCTTTGATTTTTTATATAATATTTTTAAAAATTATAAAATTATCAATTATTCGTATTTTTATAATGTTCTATTTTATATTTTATAAAAGATCAAAGGGGGGGGGGCGTTTCGCCCCCCCCCTTTGATTTTTTATATAATATTTTTAAAAATTATAAAATTATCAATTATTCGTATTTTTATAATGTTTTATTAATTTATTTTTTAAATATATTTTCTTATTAAATTTAGATTGTTTAAATCTTTCAATAAACATTCTATGTCATATTCGTTTATATAAATTGTATTTGTTTGAAAATTTTTTTCAAGAGTGTCGTGTTTTACGACACTCTTTAACTTCTTATACTCTATTTTATCTTCATGTTTAAATCTTTCAATAAACAATATAAACCAGATTCGTTGATATAAATGGTCTGATTTTGTAAAGTTCTATCATATTGGACGCCCCCGTGTTTCACGGGGGCGTCCAAATTCAACTTATTATATTTTATTTTATCTTCATTTTCTACGTGTCTTTTATAGCATCTTCATTTTTTAAATATATATTATTATCTTTACAGCGACCCACCTATAGGTGGGTCGTTGAAATAAATTTTTTTAAATATATCTTTACAGCGACCCACCTATAGGTGGGTCGCTAAAATAAAATTTTTTAAATATATATTATTATCTTTACAGCGACCCGCCTATAGGCGGGTCGCTAAAATAAAAATTTTTAAATATATTTTTACAGCGCCATGCCTATAAATAAAATTTTTTAAATATATTTTTACAGCACCATGCCTATAGGCATGGCGCTAAAATAAAATTTTTTAAATATATTTTTACAGCGACCCGCGCGCTAAAATAAAAATTTTTAAATATATTTTTACAGCGCCATGCCTATAGGCATGGCGCTAAAATAAAATTTTTTAAATATATCTTTACAGCGACCCGCCTATAGGCGGGTCGTTGAAATAAAATTTTTTAAATATATATTATTATCTTTACAGTGACCCCCGCCTATAGGCGGGGGTCGTTGAAATAAATTTTTTTTATATTATTATCATTCGGAGGGTAGTCTTAAGACTACCGTCTTTAAATTAAAAAATAAAATTTTTTAAATTAATTAATGCTTCCATTTTTAATTTTATTTTTTTTTATAAATAATTACGTTAAATTATAAAAGATTGGAGCCACTACGACCCCAACCTTTTATAAAAAAAATAATTTTTTAAAAGAGTTGGGATACGCAGCGTATCCCAACTCTCGTTAAACAACGAGTATATGAAGAAGGTGGGATACGCTACGTATCCTACCTCTCGTTAAACATCAACTATTATAAAGAAGGTGGGTAATCACTGTAATGACTGATTTTATCCCAACTACTCCGATAATACATATAAAAATCAATCAAACATATATAAAATAATATATAAATAAAAATATATAAAAAATAAATATAAAATAAAAAAAGATATATCAAAATATTAACTAAATATCACTTATAAGGCAGGCAGAACTACTAGTCACAAAAAAGTTCCTTAAACTTAAAAAAAACCAGTGTTGCAATATTTAATTATATATTATAATTAATTGCTTAAAAATACTAAATATGCATTGTGGAAAGTGCAAATATTTTTATAATGAAAATGGTATTTTGAAAATTAATGTTCTAAACAATAAACATACTAAATATACAACGTAATAAAATATAATCATAATGTGCGCCAAACATTATAGAAAGAACATATATAATAAATAAATAAATGAATACCTAATAAAGCAAAATAGATGGTGGGCAATATAGATGTAGAAGCTCCTTACACCGAAGTAAAACAGTACATTCTCGATAATATTGCTAATAATTTATTTAATTGGTGAATAGTATACCAATGCTGATAATTAATTTTTACTATCGTAATGAATAGTAAATGGTCCCTATATAGAGGAATGGTCTTCCATAAATAATACTTTTTTATAGTCATCAATGTTAATCGTATGATTGATAACGCTTTTCTGTTACTCCCTTCGCTTTTTATTTCTTTGATTTTCTTAATGTTTTATAAAGACATATAATTTGCTCTAGTTCTAACAAATAGGTCTAAGGATTAATCAGTTTTCCACTGTTCGATCTTCATTTACCAATACCTTTTTATATTTTTTTCTGAATATAATTTATGATCTTTTGGATAATCAGATGTTAATTACAAAACAGTTTTATATTCCATTCAATATCCTTATATATATGATTCATTCGTTTTCTACGTAAATGCATAAAGTGAATCTGTATCTGTAAATAAAATAATTTTGCCTATTTTCAATAAAAATATATTATTTTTATAATATGATATGTATCTAAAAAGTCACACATTAAAGTTTACTTAACTCTAAAATTAGGGACCGACCGGAGATAGAGTTAATAATATCGAAAGTCTTAGTATTAGTATTTTTTCAATATGACAGCTATTAAATATTTCTGAGAAATATTTTAAAAAGATCATATTTCATTTTATGTACTAATTTTGTGAGCTTTGCTTCTTCATTTTTAAATAATCGTACATCAACTCTATTTCTTACTGTTTTCCATCGTTTTACCAAACACGGAGTTTGTTGCATTAAATTTAATAGAAATTCTTTCTCAAAATCATTCATTCGTTCCTTCTGCTTTCTCGTGTTAGATCAATGATATGATTATCATCCAATCGTACTGATTAAATGCTAATATTTCTATGTATTTTACGTTATTTTCAAACCTAAATTTCAAAACACTGTTTCAAATTTCTTTAGTGTATGATATACAGTATTGCTTAGTATTGCAGTTCTGGAATATTCTTCATAATATTTATTCAGAATACTTGGATTTATATACACAGATGGGTCTAAGCATTTTTCCCCGTGGCCTCTTCATCTATCTCCCTTAGAGACTCCTGAACTACTGGGAATAACCCTCAAAATTCTGCAAATTGACATAGACAGAAGACAGATTACTTAGACTTTTTCATTTCCATCCATTGGGAAATTTTCATGATCCTCTTAATGTGAAACGATTGCCCTTACTATCCAGAAGAATGGAAACTGCTCTATTCCATCTGAGAATTGGTTAGTGTGGCTTGAATAATCATCTCCATAGGTTGGGACTTTCCTCAACTCCCAACTGTCCCCATTGCAGAGACCAGTGAATGACTGTTGGTCATTTTCTTCTGAATTGTCCTAGATCTGCACTTCCACAACAAAACTTGAGAGAGGAATTGATGGCCTTTGGGGGTTCTATCCTTAATGTACTGTACCAACAATCTTGGCTGCAAGGAACATGGAAATATACATAGAATTTAAAATTGTGCCACCCTGCCACATCTCCAGCTTTCCCTACCATCTTGAGTACTATATCTGATTGAGATGATTTTCTGTTCTCTATGGTCAAGAGGATGAAGATTTCTTAAGACCATTGACTCCTACAAAGTAACAAAGTAACAAAGTAAGTATCGAAGCATGAAATCATAGTAACAGAATATAAAGTTGTTACAAATTGTACTTTTAGTGCATTTCTCTGACAATATTAATGTATTATTCCATGACTTTATTAATCTCCAAGAGCTGCAATTACCAAATTTGTTATTCCTTTTAATTATATTTTTAACCTTTCAAACAAAACAATTTTAATTAGATTGTCTCACACACACCCCTTTTTTTTTTTTTTTAGGGAAAATGATTCATTCCTTAAAACTTATTTTATTTTTTTAGTTATTTTTCAAAGGGTGTTTCTTTTCTTATTTATTTTGTTTAGGTTTTGTTGTTCTTTCTCTTTTATTAATTAAATAGCTGTAGGAAGAGAAAGAAAGGTGTCAGACCTTTTCAATATGCTTGAGGAGTTAAAAAGTTATTTTTAATTTGTTCTTGAAATGCCTTCATCTTATCAGCGGATCTTTGAATATTATGAGGTAAGGAAACATTATAAATAGTGTTCATTTGTTTTTGCAATACCATGCATTCCAAAGTACTAAATTTTTTTGCAACAAAACATTCAAATTTTATTTTCTAATGTTTATTAAAATAATGTTTATCTATATAAAACCATGAAATAATGTTTTTTGTTTAAATTCCCTATTAACCATATAAATTTTTTTAAAGGAGTTAAGTTTGTTTGTCAAGTTCTTTTCAATTAATAGGTTGGAGATGGTGAATTAATGCTTACAGAAATAATTCCATACAAAATTCCAGTTTTATACAGAGGCTCAATCGTTAACACTAATAAATGGATGAATTTTAACTCTTGGCATGTGAGTAGTTAAATTTTTATGATAACTAATAATAATAATAAAAAATAATAATTTTCTTTATGAATATTATAATTTTCAACATTTTTACAAGATCCATTCCTGGACATACTTACAATGGTTTACACAACTTCACCTCATATATTTTGATTAAATTGGTGTATAGAGCTCCCTTGAGCTACGTCACTAGTACAAACAAAAATTTTCTATTGAGTTATAACTTAGTCTTCAAGTTTTGGGGGCTTACTCTACTCTTTTTCTTTGAAACCCTAGAACTCCCTTAGACTATTTCAAGATAAGCTCAACATATTAGGTACCATACTTTAAAGCATTAAAATCAGTTAGAAAAATTATTACATTTTACTAATTTTATTTCCCACCTTCTTGAGGGTGAAGTATACATTTTTTAAATGTATGTATTTAATTTTCATGCCTTATAGCAGTTACATTTTGATCCAAACTTTAAAACCATATTTTTTAGCCACAATCTTAAAATGCAGTAATTTTGGAGTAGTGAAATTTCAAGATTACTTGAGGATTAAATCCTGAAAACTCTAACAATGGACAAGAAAATGCCTTTTTTAGATAGGGAGAAGGAAGAATTAGAATATGTTTTAAGTGGTACACTCAATATTTGGCATGAGAAAGAATAACAAGGAGCCACTAAGATCATAAAGAAAGAAATGGGAAACCTTTCCTTTTATTTACATGAGAGAGTTTACTGGACTTAAATTGTATAATTACTAACAAGTTAGTGGTTATTCTACATTCGCTCTAAGCAGTATAAGATTCAGTACGTCTCAGTAAAATTAGTTATTTTTACTTGGAAAATCTTCAACTTTTATTTTAATTTTTATTATATTCCTAACCCATTTTTCGTTTTAAGATTATCTATGCTTTCGCTTTTTTTCTGCAAACTGAGTATGCTTAATACCGTAATTTACCGTATTTTTTTGTTTTGAAAAAGAAAATCTATATCTCTATTAGCTGGACTGCAGGAGACTGGCAATTCAAGTGCAGGGTTGAAAAAAACCGGGAATTGGCTTAAAAAAAAAAAAAAAAAATAGCCCAGTGGTTTTTTGGGGGGACTTCTTTTTTTTTATTTTTTTTATTTCTTTATTGAAGTCAAATCAAAAATTGATCAATAATTAATTTTTTTTTTCAATAATATCATCTTTTTTTTCTACTAAATATTTGACGATATAAATTAATAAAGTAGATATGAAATTTACACAACTAAACATATTTTAAAAACAGAATTATCGCACTCCCAGTGCTGAATTGAATGTCATTGCACTCAATTAGCAAATTGTAAGTAGTGTAATGTATTGCTTATTGTCAGGGTGGTATCAAGTACATTTTTTTCAAGTACAAGTACTTCTAATTGTTCAGTTACAGTACAAGTACTCTAGAATTTGTTCATGTACAAGTACATGGTATCCAGTACAAGTACAAGTACTTTATGAAAACTTGCATACATATATATAAATATATTATATATATATATATATAATATATATATATATATATATATATTATATATATAATATATATATATATATATAAAATATATATTAATATATATAATATATTATATCATCATCATCATTCACCCATTTATTTCCCCAGACTGAGGCAAGGTGCGTTAACATATACCGGGGAAACATAAAATAGTAAAGAATATGAAGCAAGTAGGAAAGAAAGGGCCCAACCCTTACACCCCCCTTAACACCTTTTAGTGAGGAACTCGTCGCAGTCAGAAAAATCCACCCTAGAGCTTCACGGGACCGCGATTTGACCTCAACTATGACCTCTCGTCAATGTGGGTTCATTCCTTTTTGGCCCAGGTGGGCTACAACCATACCTCCTCACAAAACCACCATTCACTCCTTTATGCACCTTTCTTCTCGCCCTGCCAAACTCACCATTTCTCTCCTCCAGGCATTCCTCTTCTGACTCATTCCACTTTTTCTTATGTCATTTCCATCCGGTTAACTTCCCAACACACTTTACCCCACTAATACATTCCATTAACCGACCGTCTGTCATCCATCCTTTCCACATGACCCAAACCATCTCAACGTACTTTCATCAACCCCCCATTTCCTCCTACACCACCCAATTCTCCAAAACGACAGCCTGATTGTATATAATATTTCACACTAACACATTGTACTTTAGATGTCCATCTGAACACATTGTAATTTAGATTAATACCTACTATTCCAGACCATAGTCCCACGACTATACAACACACGGGTAACAACATACCCTCATGTAAGAACCCTAGCGCACAACACTAGTCCCTTTACATCCACCAACGATTTTAACATTGCAGCCACCTTACTGCCATTACAATTTTCCTACTTTACACTCTGAAATATCTGTCCCTTTTCATTCAACATATATCCGTAAATATTTAAATTCAGACACTCGTTTTCCAAGCTGACTCACCATCTAACACAACTGTCACACTGGGTCTTCCTCACTCAACAACCATAACCTTACTCTTATCTAAACTTTTACTTCAAACCCTTTCTTTTACACACCCAACCAAATCTCTCTAACTATTCCTCTCAAACTCTCTTCGATCGCCACACAAAAACCAAATCATCCTCATAAATAGGTAGGGAATCCTCCACTCTATCCATTCTTCATCATTCTAACTCGTATCCCTTGTTACCCCTACCCCTAATTCTTTCATAACCTCATCCATATACTGATTGGATTGCCAAGGAGACATTACCACATCCCTGTCTCACTCCGCTATTATATTTAAATAATCACTTTCGACCTCTATTTATTTTCTTACACACTCTTCACTAAGTTATAGATTCTATAGATTCGATTCAGAAAGGCTTACCATAAACACCATTGCACTAAAAACCTGCCATAGATTCCCTATTAATCCGTTATACGCCTGTTGCAAATCCCATAAAACCTAAATACAAATTTATTCTTCCCTCCCTCATTATCCCATCATTTGTTTCTATATGTAAAGATTTTGATCTACACATCCTCTTACCACTTCTAAACGCACCTTGTTCTTTCCTAAAATCAGTTCTTCACTCATTCGACGCACTCTTCCGACCCAAAATACCAACATATATTTCCTACAACACCAATAAACAAAATTACCCTATTAATACTTAGTTACCTTTCCCTTACCCTATATAAATGGTACTTGATATTGACCTCCCCCTAATCCCCTCGGAAACTATTACCCGTCCATAAAGTTTTGTTATACAACTTCCAAATCCAATGAATCACCATCTTGCCTATTATATAATATATATATATATTTATATATAATATATATATATTATATATATATATTATATTATATATATATATAATATAGATAATATTTAATTATTTTATTATTTTTATATAAAATTTTAATTTTATATATGATATATATATATATATAGTACTGTTACCTAAAAATAACCCATTTTTCATATTTTCGGCTATAACTATTAAAATTATTTTACATATCTTACTTTTATAATCATTTCTTATAACGGCTAGAGCCTAGGCTATATACCCAGTAAAAAAATCTTATTTGGCTTTAAAACTTTGTAATTATTTGATTAGTACCCCCCCAAAAAAATAAAAGTAACCCGCCGTTTTCAAATGTAGCCACTGTATGACAAAAATTAACCCATCCCCAAAAAAGCCCTTTCTAGAGTGGCAATATGCTGTTATTAGTATTAGAACTATGTTTACATGTTATTTTATTAAATATAAAATGAATAAAGAAAAAATAAAAAAAAATAACAAAAAAACATACAATCTTTAAATAAGAAATCAAAATTTTAATTACCCTTAAACAAATTGATTATGTATGTTGTTGAGTGGTATCGCAGCAGAGACCTTGCACTTTATCTTCTAGCCCCCATTCTTTTAGTTCGTGGGTACTTTCCAATGCTGGCCTACTTTCCTGAGGTACTTTCCAGCTACTTTCCATATTTCACGTATATTCCTGAGCTGTTTTTCGTATGATGTCATTGCCTTTTAGACTATGATGTCAGTCCTTCTCGATACGTTTGTGGGCTCAGCATACTTTCCTGAGCTACTTCATGTATGTTCCTGAGTCTCATATACTTTCATTAGATTTTTAACCCACTGCACCCCTACCAACTATGTTTTATCCTTCAATTTCTATGACATCATTCACGTCAGCTTAATTTCCAAGTGTTCCTACTTTCAGTTCATAACTTCCTTGAGCATTTCCATATGATGTTCATCACTTAGCTTACTTTCCATGTTTCCACTACTTTCAATGTTTCTAGCTTGTTTTATTCGCTTCAAACTTATTTCTGTATGATCTCATCACTCAGCTACTTCCTGAGCGTGTTTTGTATGATGCCATCACTCAGCTACTTTCCTGAGCTACTTTCCAAGTTACTTTCAATGCATCTAGCTACTTTCAATGCTTCTAGCTGTTTTCATGAATGTTCCTGAGTCTCATGTACCTTCCTGAGCATTTTCTGTTTGACGTCATCACTCAGCTACTACTTTCCTGAACTACTTTCCATGTTTCCAGCTACTTTCCAAGCTACTTCTAATGCTTTTAGCTATTTTCATGTACATTCTTGAGTGCTCATGTATTTTTCCTGAGCATTATTCAGTACTGAATCATCACTCAACTACTTTCCAAGCTACTTTCATTGGCTTCTAGCTGTTTTCAATGTACGTTCCTGAGTGCTTCAATTGTACATTCTTATGTTCCTTTGTGATTGTTTTTCCTGTGTTCCTGTTCATATATCTATATATAACGTCGTTCCATGTCTTGTACTTTGAGTCATCAGCTGACGTCTCGATTGCAGATATCCGTCTTCGATAGAAGTGATATATGCACTTTCCTATACTCACGATTTATATGGTGTTCACATCTCTCTACAGCAACCGCACTGGACTTCGCACTAGTCTTAAACATAACATTTTTTTCTTTTTTGTCCTTCCTAAGACCGGAGTAATTCACATAAACATACTTGAAGCATATAGAGTAACCACACAGTATATGAATGTATGGTGGAATGTCATCCCGTCTCATGACATTTTCCATCTTATATTGGCATTCTCGCTAAATTTTGGTGTGCGTGGGTTCGTGGGGTGGTGGAAACTATATGTGTCACTCTTGTCGAGCGATATCTCTTATAAAAATTCAATCATGAATCTCAGCTCTGCCTTCGTGCTCATGACATGAAAGAAAGGACAACAACATTATATCTTAATTAAATGCTGTCATATCATAAATAAGCTGAGTTGGGCGGAAAGAAATGTATCGGCTGCAAAAGTCCGACAAAAAAGGTGTGCATTCGTGTGTTGGGTGAAAATTTTGAAATTTTTTGAATAAACTTCCCAAATACTGTAAAACACATTGTGGGTGCAACTTGCGTCTCACTTTTTGTATACTCAGTAGATTATACCTCGATTGCTGCAGATTAATAGGCTGCACAAGATTTTTTTGGTTCTACGCCGTATTCTAGCGTACCGACCTTATAGGATGCGCGTAGTATATAACTTGTTACCTCACGCATGCATCTTGCCGTCCGAGGCTACGGTAGTTCTTCAGATTTGCTGATCGGGGCTCAGTCGTTCCAACAGTTAGTTACTATATACAGTGTGCCGCTCGCATTACGTCTACGCTCCTATATATATATATATATATATATATATATATTATATAATATTTAATATATATATATATATATATATATATGTTATTTAAATAATATTAATATGTGTATTATATATATTATAGTATATGGTTGGATTAAAAAAAACGTTGCGTTTTTTTTTTTTTAAAAACACATTTTTTAAAAAAATAAGACCAATGGCCAAAATTTTTGGTTTTTTTGTTGTTTTTTTTTAAATTTACCGTGTGTATTTTTCATATATATCAGATCTTTCAGGGTTTAGCATTAAAATTCAGTAAATACAATATGTTAAAAGAGGGATACAATATATAAAGTAGAGTTTAGTGCTTAATATAATTTTATTGTGCTTAGGCATATAATTATAACATTTCAACAGATATGATTATTATTATTATTCACTATTATTATTAATACTAATATATATATATATAGTATAAATATATAGTTATAAATATATAGTGATATTTAATATATATTTCTTTCTTTCTCCTCTTCACCTTTCTATTTCCCCCAGCTGGGAGTAAGGTGCTGGACAAGCATCGGAAAAAGAAAAGCAGTAGAGAGAACAGACAAACGTCGAAAAAGAAAGCCCAGCCTTACCCGCCCCTCTGTTACATTAATTAGTAAGGTCGTCCAGACAGAAAAATCCACCCTAGAGCATTCATGGGACCGCGACGGACCTCCACTTATGGTAAATCGGTCAATGTAAGGTTCATCCTGGCCAGGTGGGCCAAACCATGCCCCCATACAACCCCGCCATTCTCTCTATCATGCACCTTATTCTCGCCTCTGCCCAAACTCAAATTCTCTCCTTCAGACATTCGTTCCCTGACTTAATCCAGCTTTCTCTGTCGGTCTCCCAGCCGGGCGGTTCCCAACACTCACCACTTAATCGCTTCAACCGACTATCATTCATTCCTTTCCACATGACCAAACCATCTCACATACTTTCATTTTATTCTCTCTTTACCCCTTTCTTCACACCACAACCACTCTCTAAATACGTTCATTCCTCTTTTATCAATTTCTTTCACACCTAGCACACCCCTAAGATGTCCATCTGAACACATTGAAACTTAAATCTATACTTTCTATTCCAGACCATAGTTCAGCTACCATACAATAACACAGTAACAACATACCTCTGTAAGACCCTAGCCACTCAAGACTTAGTACCCTTGCATTCACCAAACGATTTAATTGCAACCAGCACCTTCCTGCATTCACAACTTTGCCTACTACACTCTGCAATCGTCCGTTCCCTTCTCATCCAACATATACCCAAATATTTAAACTCAGACACTTGTTCTAGGTGCTCACCATCTAAACCATAACTTTCACACTGAGAGTGTCCTCACTCACAACATAACCTTACTTTATCACGTTTACTTTCAAAGCCCCTCCTTATACACACTCTGCCAATCCTCTTATTAATCAATCTCTTAAATCTTCTTCTAGATTTCGCCACACAGAACCAAATCATCCGCATTATAATAGGTAGGGCACCCTCCACTCAACTCCATTCTCCAATATATATATAATATATACGATACATATTATATATTATATATAATATTAATATATTCTTCATCTACCTTTTTTCCCCAAGACTGGTGGTAAGGTTGCCGTACAAGCATCAGAAAAAGAAAGCAGTAGAGAATATGCAAAAGTTCGAAAAGAAAGCCAGCCTTACCCCCCCCCCTGTCCATTAATTAGTAAGGACTTGTCGCAGTCAGAATTCACCCTAGAGCTTTACGGGACTACGACGGACCCTCACTATGGTAAATCATCAGGGTAAGGGTTCATCCCTTTGACCCGGTGGCCACAAACCATATACCCCTCACAAAACCCGCCATTCTCTCTTATTCTGCACCTTTATTCTCGCCTCTGCCAAACTCACATTTTCTCCTTCAGACATTCGCTTACCTGACTCAATTCCACTTTTTCTTCGAATCTCCCAGCCCGTCGGTTTTTCAACGCACTCGCCCTACTACATCTGCTTTAAAACCGTATCTATCATTCATCTTTCCAACGATGACCAAACCATCTCAACGATCTTTCATTTATTCTTTCGTTTTTACCCCTTTCTTCACAACCACACAACTCTCTAATTAATTTTTTTCCTCATTTTATCTTTCCAATCCCCTGGCATGCCCCTAAGATTGTCCATCTGGAACACATTGAACTTTAGATCTATGATTCTTATTCCAGCATATAGTCTCACTACTATACAATAAAACAGGGTAACAACAAATACCCTCATGTAAAGACCCATAAGCGCACTAAAAGGACCTGTAGATTCCTTTACATTACACCAATGATTTAATTGCACCAGCCACCCTTCTTGCCATTTACAACTTTCATACTAAACTCTCATCATCCTTCCCTTCTCATCCAACATAACCCTAAATATTTTAAACTCAGACACCTGTTCAAGCTGCTCACCATCTAACATAACTTCACACTGAGGATTGTCCTCACGCACAACCATTACCTAACTCTTATCTATGTTTTACTTTCAAACCCTCCTTTTAGACACCCTGGCCAATCTCTCTACCAATCCTCCTCAAACTCTTCAGATTTCGCCACACAAAACCAAACATCGCATATAATAGGTAGGGCCCTCCACTCTCTCCATCATTCTACACATTTCCTGTCACGCCACTTCAATTCTTTCATAACCCATCATATACAATTGAAAACCAAGGAGGACTAACACAACCCTGCCCTCAAAATACCCGGCTCTACTATATAATACTACTATATATTATTCCCAAAACACCAATTTATTCTTACACACAACCCTCACTTCATCAATAATATATTGTTCCATTCAGAAGCCTGATCATAACACTCTGATTGATCCTAACACCTAGCCACTAGACCTTCCCATTAACCCTATCACTACCCCTGTTGCATAAGTCGCATAAACTCATCAGCTCGTTTCATTCGTTCATATGCCCTCTCTCTAATTTTTCTCTCATTTGCTTCATATGTAAAATTTGATCCACACATCCATTATACGTTGGACTTACTCCTAAACGAATATAATGCCTTCTTCACAATCTCAAGGTCGTCTCGTGCACTCATGTGCGCTCTGCTCTACACTCTAGAAAGCTGCATCTCTCATAAATATACTTAGTGTCCCTCCCATATATACTTCTGACAGCAGGTTCCCTTTACTGCTCATCTAGCTCAACTTAATCACAGTGATCGCTCCTTTTATCCTCCGGCTCTCTCGGTACTTTACTGCGACATTAGCGAAACTATTACCCTCCATAAAACGCTTTATTACAACTTCAAGATCTAATCAATCACTATCTGCCTCCAATGTTGATCATTTCACCAGTAAATTTCATCTATACCTGCAAGATTTCATTTCTTCAACTTTCTCACTCTACCCATTTCCTCCCTTTGCTAATAACCTCATCCCAAAATAACCTATTTGCTTCTTGTACCATCAAACCACGCACAAGCATTATCACTTCATCATTACTGCAAATATTATCCAGATTTTCAAAGTGTTCTTTTCCACACTCCACTCACATCCATTTCATCAGTACAAACACATCCCTATTCATTATTCTAAAGCAGGTTCCCTTATTTCTATTCTTAACCTTTCGGCGCTTCCTTCCAGAAGAGAGCTTCCTATTCCTTGTATGTCCCCATTCATCCTCCTTCCAAACTGTCATTACTCTTCATTATTCTCTTACGTATGCATCTTTAGCATTCCTTTTTCCTTCTTAATGATTCCAGATCTTTCTTTTTGAAACGTTCATCAATTTGCTTTTATACATTCACCACGCTTCTTTTTTACTTTTACCGCTTGCATTCACCTCTCATTCACTCACTGATTATCTTCTTATACCTACTTTTAGCACACCCACATACTTCTTTTTTGCACTGCTAACAATTGGCTTCCTTCATTGCTTCCAGATTTATTCAGTTTCAACTCTCTTCACACTTCAACTGATTTACTTAGCGAGCGTTCTACATATTATCCTTGTTACCTTGTTCACTAAACTTCTCACCCTTAATTTTACCCACTTCTTACCGTATCACCTTCCTCTCCATCCGAATCCCCCACTAACTTAAATTTACATATTAGAACAACATAATGATTTGATTATCCATTCCTAAAACCCTCACTGATTTACATCAGATACATACTTCAAACATCTCCTTCTTCACCAACCACAAAATCAATCATACTCCACACTCGGATACCATCTCTACCTACACCAAACTCTAGCTTACTTATGGATACTCTTGTGTTTAAAGAAATCATTACTTACCACATACTCTCCCTTCACAGAAATATTCACCTTCCTACATTCTCATTTTCTCCTGGGACACCCAAAACCAACCTGTTATTACATCCTTTTTTTGATTCATATATATATATATATATATATATATATATATATATTATATATTATATATATATAATATATATATAATATATATTATATAATATATACTGATATTTATATTACGTATATATATATATATAATATATAATATATATACTATATATATAATATATATATATTATATAATATACTATATATATATATATACACTTGTATCAGTAAATCCGTATTAATAGTCAATATTTAGGCCTAGAAGGGGTATTGGTACTACTGTATAATTTAAAACATCTTTTAAATGAAAATAAAAAAGTTAATTTTAAAAAAAAAACAAAAAAAATTTTTTTTTTTAAAAAAAAAACGTGTTTTTAAAAAAAAAAAAAACAAATTTAAAAAAAACGTTTTTCAAACCTATATATATATAGTATATAATATATATCATATTATATATATATATATATATATACTAATATATATTTATATATTATATATATATATATTATATAATATATATATTATATATATATATATAATATATATATTATATATAAAATAATATTATTATATTTTTATATATATATATATATATAGTAATATTATTATTATATAGTATATATATATATATATTATAGTATATATTATATATATAAATATAATTATATATATATTATATATTCTATATATATATATATATATATATATATTATAATATATATATAGGCCTATATAATACGGTTTGTGTGTGGTGACTCTGAAGAGAGTTTGAGAAGGATTGGTTAAGGAAAGATTTGGAGGTGTGCAAAGGATGGTTTGAAGTTGACGTAGATAAGAGTAAAGGTTATGGTTACGAGTGAGGACAGTCCTCTTCGGTGTGAAGTTATGCCAGATGGTGAGCAGCGGAACAAGTGGACTGAGTTTAACTATTTTAGGAAAGTTTTAAAACTTGGTGAACAAAGGGAACGGATGATGCTGAGAGGGGTAAAAAAGTTGTTATTGCTATTAGATCCTTGGTGAATGTAAAGGACTGTAAGTCTTGAGGCATAGTGTCTTGCGTGTATGGTAAGTTGTTCCTGTTTTAATTGAATAGATTTATAAGACTATGTTCTTAAATTATGTTTTAAGTAAATTAGGATGCGTTCGATGGACAATCTTGGGGCGTGTTTAGGTGTGAGAAGAATATGATAAAATGAGGGAATGGAACATTATTTCATAATTGGTTTTTTAATCACAATAGAAAAACTGCAAGAAATTAAACGAAGAATGTTTAGAGGATTTGGTCATGTGGGAAAAATGGACTGATAGTCCGATTGGTTAGCGTTATGTATAGTGGTGAGCTGGTGTGGGAATACGACTGGCTGGATGAGACCGAAGAAAAGTGTGGATCTGAGTCAGCAAAGAAAGTCTGGAGAGTGAAATGTGAGTTTGCAGGGGCGAGAAGAAAATTGTAGAGACAGGAGTAAATTGAGGATTTTGTGAGGGGTGTGTATGATTGTGGCCCACCTGGGTAGGGTATGAACCCTCACATTGGCGAGATGCCATAGTGAGGGGTCCGTCGCGGCCTTGAGGAGCTCTTTGGATTTCTGATCACATTGTGTGGCGAGTTCTCACTAATAGTATAAAGGGGAGGTAGGCTGGGCTTTCTTTTTCGATTGTGTCAGATTCTTCTACATACTTTCTGTTTCTTGGTAACATGTACGCACCTTACCCCAGTATTGGGGCTAGAAGTGGTATGATATATATTTATAGTATATAATATATATAATATATTATATATATTATATATATATATTATAATATATATATATATTTATATTATATTATATAGTATATATACTTACTATATATATATATATATATATTACTCTATATATATATATATATATTATATATACTCGTATAATATATATATATAATATTATATATATATAATATATAAATCTATAAAATATATTTATATATATATATCATAAATAATGACATACTTTACATTCATTAATGGAAATTTATTTAGAATCATTTATAAAAAAATAATATATCAATACGTAGAATAAATGTCAAAAAGAAATAAAAAATTGCAAGTTAAAAATTGCCAAAAGTATTTGCAAGTACCAAGCACAAGTACCAAGTACAAAGGCTCAAGTACAAAGTACAAGATACAGTGGTTTTAGAAATCAAGTACCAAGTTACTCCAAAAAAATGTACTTAAGTACAAGTACTTGTACTTGAACCCAACCCTGCTATTGTTACATGTTATTAATAGTCTTGACATAACAGGAATATTGTAAGTAAATTATTCAAGTAGCTAATGGGTGATTCCACAACCAGATTTGATTGAAAATTTTACAGTGATGTCTTTAAGGCTTTGGATAAACTGCCAAAGTTTGAGGGCCATATCTGTTTTTGTTTACCATTTTCTAAACACCTTAAAGCAAAGGTAGATCATTTTCCACTCGGAAGATCGCTTATCACTTTTTGGCAACTTTGGCCTTGATTTGTGAAAAATTTTGTAGAGCTATGAACCTGAAAATTCATTCAGTGGGACAACTTTTTCCAGTGAATCAGAATATGTAACTGTAAAGCATCTATCTATTCCTTGTTATGAGCTATAGGAATACAAACGTCGTGAAAAAACAAGTTTGCAGTGACAAAAGTCAAACTTTGAGTCAATATTGTTGTTTCAGTCGTTGCATAGAATGGCACCAAACTTGGTGAGTATGAAAAAGAAATATAGTACAGAAAAGTGTAGAAATTCTGCTTAGATGATGCTTAAGTTCAAAAATTAAAATGATGGTATTATTAAAATATTTTTTGTGATTTTTGGGGTATGTTTGAGAGCCTAAATCTCACTGGTCCACTTTTGATTTTTTTGTTTTTACTATTTCTGAAAAGAGTAACTCATGAGCTTTCAAATGCACCATAATTCATTTTGGAGAAATGTCTTTACCCAAAAAAAATCAATTTAAACACCTGGGTGGGTTGGGTAATTTAAACATAATAAACCTGGGCTTTTCGTAACCCTGAAACTAGATGATTGGTTTCATAGTCTAAGCATGATAGAACTGATTGCTGGCTAACACGCAATAGCAGTATTTAAAAGTCAAACTTGTAGTCAGTCACAACCCTCAAGTTATACTGTGGACTGATTTGATTCTCATTCAGTCAATAGAGCTAAACTTATTTTAAAATTAATCAGTACCGTAATTATAGCATTTGGGCCAATTGACTGAAATCACTAAATTAATTTATAGGAAATTATCCTGAATGCCTTGGTGGACTAAATGACTTACAGGTTTAAAGATAAAACTATTCTCAGCCCATGTATTCAAAAAATCACTGCTATCAATGTTATGCCCAGATAATTTTGGAATATTATGCATATTAATTTGAAAAAATTTATTAATAAAAATGTTATCAGATGGGTTTTGCCAGTTTTTGGCATCCTTACATTCATGCCCAGACCGTTTTAGATCAATTGAAAGGATTTTCTCTACTTTTTGTCTTGTTTGGTCAAAAGTAAAGTTTGAAATAGACTTGGGTCAGAAAAGTTCCAAATCTTATACGGGTATATAGATATCTAAGACAGCCAGTTAATTACTAATAAATAATATAAAATAAAATGAGAAAATTTGATGCATACATTGAGTGACTTCAATTAAATGTTACAAATTAGTTTTAGAGTTTATTGCTACAGTATATAAAATAATGGAAATTCAAATATATGGTAACAAATTTATAACCAAAGAGGAAAGAATTCTAAAATTATTTGCTCAAAAGTTTTTTATTTAGTAATTTTAATAAATGAATATATTTATTATCTTCTAGTCAATACCATTTAAAGACATTCATTTGTAGTAAAATTTAAAAAATAATTTTTTTAATTCTCATTTATTTCAAATATTTGAAAGGTATATATATCAGCGCAAATCTTGAATAAAATGCAATTAGGCTCACTGCTAATGAAACATAATATATTGTAGTTGTTGTTATTGCATATTAATAATTTTTGAAAATAAAAAAAAAAAAAAAAAACTTGGTCAAGTTTTTTTTTTTTTTTTGTGGGTGGGTGGGTTTTTTAATGAACCCTGATTCAATAGCATGCATTCAGCTTCTACTCCACAATTTTAAAATTGCCCAGGGCACCAGCTCTCCAGCCACATATAGCTATTGCTTCCTTTACCCAGAAACCATTAATTCTAGTTTATGAAATTTATGAAATATAATTAACAAAATTTTTGACACCAAACCATTTCTTAAATTTTAACTTAAAAATAAATTTTAACATTTTTTTAAAAAATTTTGTTTCACCTCCAAACTCTCTAACCTAACCTAACGACCAAAATATTACTTCCCTCTGACTCCAAACAGAACCTTGACAGTGGTCTGACACCTACTCCTCCCAAAATCTTGCAGCCCTGTATAATTGTCAAACTATTTGTTCAGACAATGATAAAATTTGCACTTAATTTTAAATTGAAAAAAATAAAAATAAAATATTGCCAAATTCATTTTATGTTTAAGTTAACTGTTGATTCTTTTTGCAGAGATGAAATAGTGGTTTTAACATACATGAATGGCCAATAACCAATTAATAAGCCCCAGAAAGTTATTGATTAACCCTAGCACTTACGGCATGTGTTGGCTTAGATATTCTGCGCGCAGTACGGGTGGGCAAAATTATTACCCGCCCATTATCCCACACCATATTTTGCTCGGGATAGTGTTACTTTCTCTCTCCTCTCTCTCGAGGTGATTTGTACCTTTAGCAGTTGATCTAGCCAATTTTTGTTACTATAGTTTTATTATTACTTTTTAATATTATTTGAAAATGGGCGTTTTATTTTTGAGTAATTTTTATCGGTAACTACATGGAATTTTCATGTAAAAAAAAAAAAAAACTATACAGCGAATTTTGTTTAAATTTGATAGATATATTCCTAAATTAGTACTGAAAACAATACTGTACCGCAATATAGCCCAAAGGACTCAAAAAAAAAATTTTATATGTAAGGGGGAGGTATTTTTTTAACAATTTTATTTTTTTTTTTAATATATCACGATGTAACTTCATTAGTTTTACATATTTATTTACACAAATTTCAGAGGTCTCTTTTTCAAGGCCCATCTCTATACCTGAATGAAGAAGAGGCACCAACAAAATGTCTAACAAAGGAAAGCTGCAAAACCATGAACAGTTGACTAGATTAAAAGAAAATTAAATGGTGTCGCGGTCCGATTATTCTCACTCACCGTACATATATAACTTAATTAATAAAAGAGCTCTTTACTACGTATTTCGTATTATCAATAATTTTGGTGCACCCCTAATATAAGGAAATGCATGCTCATAATTTTAAAAAAATCAGAAATTTTAAAGTGATATCACTGCATTCTGAAAAAAAGGAAATGAAACAATTGAATTTTAGATGACTTTCATTCTTATGAGAGTATGGAGCAAAATGTAATTGTTCAAAATTAAATTAAGTATAAACAATATCTGATATGAATGTATCATAAAGCAATAATTATAGCTTACCTAAATCTAAAACAGTTATAATTATTTAATTTATATTAATAATTGTACGTACTGAAACAGTTTTTTCATATTTGATGTTTTTTTTTTTTTTTTTTTTTTTTTTCAGGAAATATAAGTCATTTAGATGAAATCATGCATGACTATTCTCAGAAATCTATCAGTAGAGAAATACAATATTGTGAAAGGAGTTAGTGATAATTGAAGGTAAGTTTCCATAATATATATAATATATAGTATAGATTATATATATATATATATATAATAATTATAATATATTATATAACTATATATATAATATAATATATATAGTATATATAATATATATAATATATATATTAGATATATAATATAATATAATAATATTATCTATATATAATTATATATTACTATATTATATAATAATATTAATATATATATATTATATATATATTACGTATAATATATATATATTATTATATAATATTATATATATATATTAATATATATATATATTTAGATATTATATTATATATTTAATATATATTATATTATATATAGTAGAATATATAACTTTACTTTTGTAGCCCCTGAATCCCCTCCTACAAGAAGATATCATATGGTATTTGGTATATACTTATATATCTATATATATATATAGTATATATTAATATATATATACTCTTAATTAATTACCTTGCTCTTATATATATTTATATTATTATATAAATTATAATAAGTATTATTTATAATATTCATTCATATTCTTATCTTTAATCAACCAAATCTTTTTATTTTCCAATGTTTTTGTTTTATTACAGTTTCCATGGCGCATGGATTCGGGTTGGAATGAGTAGAAACATAGTATGTATAAGTCAAAAAGTAGGACCCATCTGCCTTTACCGCCCCCTCAGTACCATTTAATAGTTTGATGGAGGAACTCGCGGCAGTCAGAAAATCCACCCTAAGGCTCATTGGACAGCGACGGACCCTCACCATGGTAGATCGCCAATGTAAGGGTTTCCTGGCCCAGGTGGGCCACACCATACCCCTCACAATCTTCCCCATTCCTCCTGTTATACACCTTTTCTTCTCGCCTCAACCAAATCTTCAATTCTCTCCTTACACATTCATTTACGCACTCAATCCACTTTTTCTTCGGTCTCCCAGCCGGTCGGTTCCCAACACACTCGCCACTATATATCCACTACCAACCGACTATTCATTCATTCCTTTCCTATGATGTCCGAACCATTTCCTCATCATACTTCCTTTATCTCTCATTTACCCCTTTCTCTCGACAACCCGAAACTCTCTCTTATATTCTCAGTATACTTCAGGATTTATCGACATCTTTCACACCTTTGCACAGTTTCTCTCCTACAGGAATATTGTGCCCGCATCTGAAACTCACTTGATATCCTTTGTGAGATACGATAATACTATATAGTGTTTCTCGTATACCATAGCTCCCTACAGATTATAACTATTACAATCTTTAACACAGGTATAATATCACTACCACTATTTCTTTAGTATCTCATAGAATCACTCGCAACGACTTATATAGTTCTTCTTTAACACTCTCACCAACGATTTAGTTGCCACCACACCTTCCTGCCATTTCACAACTCCTACTACACTCTGGCATCATCCGTTCCCTCTCATCCACATTGTACTCTAAATATTACTCTCGTATATCAGATACTTTGTTACTCTCAGGCTGTTTTTAAGCTCAGCCGATCTTAACAACCTCACATTGAGGACTGTCCTCACTTCAAACCAAACCTTACTCTTATCCACCTGTATCCCTTTCCGCCCTACTATCTCATTTTTTACTATTCTATCTCCTGCTCACTAATCTTCATTTTCAGCTAAACCCATTCTCTATGTGCTCTTTCAGAATTCCCTACCAATCTCAAACTCATCCGACGCGAAGAGGTCTGTTATAAGTAATGGGAGGAGCCCCATTCCTCTTACATCTCCATTCGACCATCATATCAACTAGCATTTTACTCTACCTCATCCCCACGCTCTGAATTTCTTTCATAACCCCATCCATTACAAATTGAGCTATAACCACATAGGACGATCATTTACAACCTGTTTCTCAGCTTCCTGCATTATTGTAATCCGACAACACGAATCAACAATTGACACAAGTTTATTCCATATACAAGCATACGCGAACATCACTATCGTCACACATACTTTTTGATGCCATTACAGGTAAGACTCCTTCTAATTACTACCGACCTGCCATATATTCACTAAAGACTCAGAGCATATAATTGTCTTCGGCCTATTACTCATATCATCACGCATTGATCGCTCTAAATCGCATAAAACGCTAATACAATTATTCTTGCTTCTTCCTCATATTGATACTACTCAGATCATTTGTATTGACCATAGGTTCTGGAGGGATACAAGGAGGGCTGCTAGCCCTCGCTATGTTCAGAAATAACCTACAGTCAGCCTCCGGAAGATATACGCCAGTGTCATCGATGAGCTACGCGTCCAACTGCCTCCCATTTCCAACATATCATATCTCATCTCGCAAAGTCTGAACGGTGGTTTTAGACTTCGAGTCCGTCACCCTTCATTTTAACCTCGGCTGACCCCTAAGCACCCGTGTAGTGACATGTGAGCATCCCTCTAGGAGCTCGTGCTATCACTGATCCACATAAGACTCTATATACTACCCATCAAATGTGATTCCCACCTGACATAACCCAATATCTATGATCGAGCGCGACAACATCCACTCCACATTATAGTGTTTCTTTTCGTGGGGCGCCAACTACTTTTGTTTATACGCGCCATCCTTGACTGCCCTGACGCCCTCTTTCTTAGCGCTTCAAGCTTTCTGAACAGCTTGCCGACTCCTATTGTCTCGAGGAAGAGCTTACCTAGATTAGGTCTCTCGAATCTCTCCTGGCCTCTGTCTACTATGTGTTGTAGCGTGTACTCTTGACGCGCCTCTATTCTTTAGACGTCCCTCTACTGGCAGCTGACCGACATCATTTCTCAGTGACCGTTTTTGGAGAGTGTGCGCTCACACCCAAAATTGTTCATCGGTGCCGAGAGGCCGGCTTCCTCTTGGCGTCTGTAGGGGCATCCAGGGGGCTGCGTGCCCCATTGATAAAATCCTTATGAGCCAATTTTGCTCGCGCGAGGAATATTAAACGCACCTTCATCGTGTATACGACGCTCACTCTGCGCTATAACATCTCATATCTTCGATTCTGAAGGGATAGTATCGCCTATAGACAGAACGCCCATAAACCCCATGTGCAGTGTTCAACTTCAAGACAAGACTCTTGATTTCCACCACATCCTCTACCACTCCTGTATAACACGCACCTTTGTCCCCATCATCCTTCATTTCTCTCAGTCCTGAGCGTCACCCCTCGACGCACTCTTTCGACCAATTGAGATTCATTCCAGCAATGTGTATAGTCTGTGCCTCCGATTATCAAATCTAGGCTCCCCCTACTCTACTAATTTGCTCGCCGTATGATTTCTACAGTTCCCCCTAACTTCCCTTCCTCCTTTATCTTCTTGATATAAGGGCAGAAGACTCCATCAATTTAACCGCTCTTTCTTTTCAATCGACCCTTGAAACCCCTTATACCCCATAATTGACGACTTTTCTATCCTTTAGCACAACTTCGAATCGTCTCAAATATCTGCATCTCGCCTCTGGTGTGTTGATCCATCCCATCTCGCTCAGATTTTTTTGGGCCAATCAATCTCCACTAATTTTTATTTCTCAGAGGTTACCATATTATCAACCTTCTCACTTTATCCACTTACCTTCAGCTTCTAATGATCTATCATCACACACAACAAACAACTTAACACCTGACCTTCCATGCTGCCTACCATTCGAAACCCACACACATCACTATCACTCTTACACCTAGATCTACCTAGTATCTATCGTGCAGGATCCTTTCGAAAGTAGTCTCTTCCACTCAACTACCCTACGTCCATCCTCACACTCTCATTCAGTTGACACATACAGCCCTATCCCTACTCCTCTCATTCACCATATGATAAGCAGATTCCCCCTTATTCTCTTTTACCCTTTCGCACGGCATCCTTCCAAAAGACCGTCAGTCCCTCTCTACCCTTGATAGTCGCTCTCCCACCTCTCATGCCTCCTTCAATACTGTCTCATTATACCCTCCTGTTTTTCTACCATACGTCATGAGCACCCTCTTTTAGTAATCTATCTCTCTCTAGCTCTCATCCTTAGTATATACTCCAAGCATCTTTTCTTTATATGACCTTACATCCTCAGCTTCCCTCCATTTAGTCTCATTCAAACCCATCGCTTCTTTTCTTTACCCTTTTACACCGCTACATTCCCTAGCACTCCTCCCTCTTCATTCACCATTCTCTCGCCACTGTTAAACATTCCTCTACTTTCCACATACTCATTACGACCCATCGACCTCACACTCCACTTATCCTTTGCACTCAGACCTAACATATATCATCTCCTAGCCATCTCAGCCCCAAGTGTCCTTGTTCAGTTATTATCACAACTTGTCTCACAATCTCCCAAACCACGCGATTTTCCACTACGCGGAGCGCTCATGCATTCACCATAATAGTTATCTCCTTTTCACTTGATTCCATCCTTACAATATTCTCACGTCCTTAATTTCCTACCCAGCCTTCTACATCTCCTTTCCTGCTCATCATCACAATCCTCTTCACATACATCTAAGAGCCCTCCACTCTCACTCAGCCCTTTAATTCACCTCTCTAGCATGCAACAACATTTATTAACACTGATCACCTATGAAATCCCATATACTCATGACACACTCTCACTCACCACCCTAGACATCCTTATAGCCTACAACCCACGCCCACCTACTACCCTCTAACTATCTCCTCCTATCGCCTACCTCACACACCTAAGAATTCAACTACACCTAATATTATTTTCCACTATCCACTTAGCCATCTCTCTACCTACACCCACATGCCTAGTTATCATTCACTGGCTAACCTCTTTAGCATTCCGTTTAAAGCGCATAAGAAGCTTTCCTACCCTAGCTCTATCTACACAATACCCTCGTGTCTGTCTAACAGATATACACCATAACACTTTGCCACCTACTATGCTATCATTGCTCTTGATCTTTATCCTTCTCGCTCTGCATACCGCTCCCATAAAATTCAATCGCGTATTTTACATCTCATCTTTTTGGATGTTCACCTATCACTCAACATCAGGTCTTCTGTACCTAGCGTATCAATCTGAAAGCTCCACACTATGCAACCATCACTCGAGAACGATCATTCAGATCTATCCCAAAAAGAAATTCGGTATCATTTGATAGCAACGTAATTTCTTCCCTCAGATTTAGGATCAGACCAGTATGTTGCCACAACGCTTTCACATTACCTGACCTTTTCAAACTTAAAAAACCCATTCTAGAAATGTTCGTAGGACTCACACACACACAACAGTCTACCATAAGTTCCTCGTGGTACACAGGTCGGAATGTCCGCGAGCTCATTCAACAATGTTCGGGCAACTGCGACTTCTCCATCTCCCCTCTCTCATTCCTGTTCCATACATCTGCAGCAACACACACTTGTGCAGCACCAGCGATCCGACTCCTTATAGTCGGCCGTCTTCCTAGCTATCTTTGGTTTCGCATTCGCGAGCAAAATACAGTACTCTCCCTTGGCGTAAATACAAGTCTAAATTTTCACCTGCTACTCCCTCTGCTCGGTGCAACATTTTTCCTCATGGTACATCCGAGATGTTACCAAGCTATCTATGAGTTCATAGCACTGGTTCACCCCAAAAAATTAGGAAGCTGTTTATATAAGTCTTATATAGATTATATAATTTTCTACAATTAGATAGGTCTGGTGATATAAGTTCGGTATTAATGAGTCTTATGATGTAGTTTATAACTTATTCAAGTAGATAGTTGGTAATGTCGATAGTAATAATTTGTATATATACTATGACTCAATAGTTTAATAATAATTTATGACTGACTTCATGTGATATGTAAAAGACTTATCTCAATCTACTTATTCTATGAGTACATAATATAGCTTCTATTGACTGTGTCAACTTTACTACACAATTCACAAATATGACAATATGTGCTACAAACTTCTCTCGTAAGTAATATCTTTAAACATGCACCTTATAGTTTCATAACTTTGGATTATATTTTTCTAATAAATATACTGATTTAATGACTTCAGAGAGAGCGATGGCAGAAAGAGCTTGGCAAATTGTTCATGAAGAGGAATTGGTTGAAGCCAAAGTTCATGAAATAGAACCAGGTAAGAATAGACTTACCTTTTATGAAAATATCCAGATTGATAAATTTATAAATTACATTATGTTAAAGTACAAAATTCTTTTGTATCTTAAGTATTTCAAATTACATATAATTGTATTTGCATAAGCTTATTTTTTTTATTAATTAATGTAAGTTTTAAATAATTTTTTTTTATGAATTCAAAAGTGATGATATTTGCATTTAAGAAAAGTTCAAATTTAAGAATTCCATAAATGTACAGTAGTTCTAAGGCTATGTTTTCTAAAATCTATTTTCGTATTTTAAAATATGTTATTGCAATATTAAAAAGATTAATGTATTACCGTATTATAAAACGTATTACGTAATAATAAGAAATTCCAGGTTACCCTAAACCAAATGTAAGTTTAAATATAGTTATTTTTTTTTGTTTGTACAAACCTCAGATATAGGTATCTCTAAAGAAAATTAGGTACATAGTATACTCTACCAAATCCCTAATCTTAAATTTTACTTCAATTTTCATAACTTTAATAAATAAAAAGTGATTTCAAGATTCTTAACGATATAAGTTTAATTGACGTGATTTTCAATGATGCTTCAATAGGGGTTATTATCAATGAACATATGTATACAAGTGAAAGCTGAATAATTTAACTGTTATACTGCTATATCATCTCTTTCCATAACTCGCAATGTTTAGCGTGGTAATCATGCTATTTTATATACTGCTCTTATTCATCATATATATTAAAAATTCAGTACACAATAGATATAGCGTGTATAATAAAGCACTGCCTATCGCGGATCCGCACCTTGGCCTCGAAAGATGTGGCGCTAACCTAATAATTATTTATTCTTTATAGTATAGGCTGGCGCTCCAATCAAGGTGTTCCCATATAGAAAAATTGTTATTGTGAAGTTGTGTCTGAATGATGATCCTCATTAAGCCAGGGTCGAGTAATTAGTATTTAAAAGATATGTTCATGTTCCAAATACAATTTCTTTATTAAAGGTAAATTCTTAAATTATTAACAAGGTTTGAAATAATTTTGAACTTGTATTCTTAAAGAAAAAGATTTAATGCCTCAGAGAGTTGACAGATAGTGATATGCTTATATACTATTAATATTTGTATAATATTTAAATAAGGGAAGTGGGATGAGGAAGGTATGGAATAAATAGGTTAAGAGTGTTAGGCTCAAAGAAATGGTACTTGGCCTTGTGGTGAGACTCCAATTGATTTTATTATAATTTGTATTTGAAAAGAGGAGGGGTGGTATTAGTCTCTTTGAGATTGACTTTTAATTGTGAACTTGACATAGCAATATAAAATTGTTATAATTATTTATTGTTATTATATTAATTTTCTGGTATATATATATATCTGGTTTATATAAGACCTTATTTCAAATAATATAAAATGTATATAAAATAGATTTGTATCTCTAAATTCTCTCTCATTAAAAGATTCTTAACACCATTCTCTCATAAAAAACTCTACTCAGTCAGTATAAAAGGAATATATATTTAATATATATGGTTCACAGTAGTAGGTCCAGACAAAATATCCAATTTTTCTATCTTCACTTTATAACAATGATTTAACTAATGGCTATTGAATTATTATGGCTTCATAATATATAATACAAAAGTCATTAATAGTATACTAATACTATTCACCTATTTCTAGAGAAACTGAACACTTTTGTAATAATATCATACTTTCATAATTGTCTAACAAGCCACCCAAAAGTAAACTCATTCATCTAAGGGTATTAGACTCAATATATCATGCTCTCCACTAAATATGTAAAATCATAAAAAAAATAAATAAAGGTTATTATTAACATCCTATAGAAGACCTATTCAATAAAACACCCTAACATATACCCTAAGCAAAGATTACATAGAAATTTTAAATGTTATGTATTATTAATTACAACTGATATCCTCATGTGAGATTTATATAATGTAACCTCAACTCTCCACACTGTATTATTCTATATAATAGTTAGCACTAGACTAAACAAGGCTTATTATCAACCTCACCATACCTCTCTTAATAGATAAAGTATTAATACAGTAAGAATAAAAAAATCATTGAGAGGAAATAATTGCAAAGTTTCCGAAATTACAAGATAGGAGAATAATGTAGCTATATCAATATATAATTACATAGAGCCATAGACTCCCGTTTACACTTACGATACCAGTCATTAATGTAATCAATGGTGAGAAACCTCTTCTCGCCTCCACGCCAATGTAGACTACTTCGACTATACTCATCTGGAACAATGAACTGCCTGAGACTTTTACCAATTCATTATTAGATGAGATTGCGATAATTATGTTATAAAAATATAATGACAAAAATTGACATTCCTAATTAACACAACAAACCTATATCTATAGAAATATATTACTAAACATCGTCCTATGACAGAAATGAACAATCAGCCTAAACTCACAGACGAAGACACCAAAAATACCTGCTATAAATACATTTTTGTGATAGCAAATCCTTGGTAAACTTAAACTCCTTTATGAGTAAATTTGAGTAAACCAAAACTCGTGTACAAATTAGATAAACATACAAAAAAATAAAATATAGGATGAACAGTCTCATACCCTCAAAAAAATCATTAATACTATACACATGCGGCAATAATCATCTATGATATGTGTTAATATGATATAAGTCCAATAGAAGGCCACCAGCTGGTGTTCCCGCCGCAAAACATCAGACTCTCCTCTTTAGTAACAAACCAACTATCTTGGGTTTAGACCTTAGACCCACAACATAACATTCATCCCCCACATATATAACATATAATAATTTAACCCTTTATAAGCTACTTTGTTTATAAAATGGCATAGATATGGTAAAACCTAACTGGAGAGCAATTTATGATTCGAACATACGCGAACCGAAGCAGCCCTCACGAATCAGACAAAGGTGCAAGCAATACCGCTGTCGCCGGTGCGATCTCGATCTATTGGCTCCATCACACTAGTCCTCAGGGCAACCCTCAGGAAGTCGCACAAGGCGGTCCAATATGCAAAAAAGAGCTAAGAACTCCTCACATTGCACAAGTCTATAGCAATCCATAATAACCGAGACTGAACTACCGAGCTTCGCAGCGTCGCATACGCCGCGACCTCAAGACCTCTCCCTGCGCAGTCGGAAAAAAGCGAAAGAAGTTGTTCGTGTAATGTGCACTACAAGTGCTCGCTCAACTCGATGATATAGTTTATCCCTACGTGATGGCAAGTCAAAGGCTCAAGTATTGACGCCACTCCCACCCCACTTTCCTGCACAACCGCTGGTGCTACAGGCTTTGTGCTACTTATACTTCCACCATTATTGACAGAGATAATCTCTCATTCCCCAGTATGCACACAAATACTACCATTAAATACTTTATTTATAAAAAAGCTAACCACATCCAGTAATTAGACAGAAGCGTTATATATTATTGTATACGTCTGCAGTTAATACCAATCAATTATTAAACCAGAGTTCCTTACTTCAAATAATTAGCCCGCGCGCAGTCTTATTCTAATCAGTTCAATTACTCGAACAAACTTTTGGTAATAATGAGTATTACCTCAGAAGATCAATGATTTTGTTTCACTTGTGTTATCATATTTGTGGTTATTCTCTATTACACTCTCCTCCTTCTCCTCAAAGTGATCAGATAATAAAATTTTTAATGCCTCCCACAGCCGCGTTATCTCCGATCAAAATAGCGTTACTCTCCTTGACTTTTGCGACACAAGGGACATTCTGCTGGACCTGCTTTGAATCGTAGCTATTGTAGTTTTTATATATATGAGGAATACATATATATATTATATTATTATAAATTTTTTTTGATTTATTTTATTGTACTTTTTTTTTTTTTTACGAGATATTTTCTCTGCAGGCTTATTGAGAATTCCTTGGGCTGTGGTGGCCACGCTATTCATCATCTCTAAAGGACACACGTTTCTCATGGAGAGGAGCCAAGGGAGCAAACTCTATTCCGTTATTTACTATGTATACATTACAATATAGTTTATAATTATATAATATTACATAATGACGGACATAAATAGCTGAGAAACGCTGATACCATATATATTATATACTTATTATAAGTTATATATATAATATATATTATATTATATTATACTATATAATATATATATATAATATATATATAGATAATAATATATATATTAAATATAATATTATATATATTAATAATGTAATTATATATATAATATATATATATTAAATTACATATTAATAATGAATATGATCAACAGTGAGATTTATTAATACTTCATCCTAATTCAGCTGAGTGTAACCTGGCGTATTAGCTAATTATCTTTGTGTGTGTCTGTTCTGTTTTCAGGATTAGACTCAACTCACTTAGCCGGAACGTGCCTGAGCCCTTATCAAAGGACCGGAGCGCTCGAACTCAACACAGCAAGATTACCCCCAACAACCAAAAACAGCTAAAAGAACAAATCTCTACCGTGAGCGCAACGTGCGTGCTGAATATAATTACTTAGATGAATTTAAATCTACCAACTAGGTGAGTGTTTGGACAATAACCATGCGCGCAATAGAATTGTGGGCCCACCAACGAACAGTCTGGTACGGACAGTGTCTCTCTAAATAATATACACAGCAAAATTCATCTCTACGCAGAGGAGATATGCACCTCGGTGTATGTGCATAGAGGGCGACGCTGCGAATAGAGGGTGGTGGAAATGCGAGCTTGCCATAACTCTCTCAGTAAGCAATCTACTCAGCTATAGTATAGTAATTATATTTTAGAAAAGTAATATATAGATTAGTGCTAGCCAATACGTCACTGTCGCTACAGAGATAGAGTATAAGGTGTCATAGATAGAGTTTGATAAAGTATGTAGTAGACAGTTTATTATGTTCTTAGGACTTTAGGATCACTATACCTATCCTAATAGATAAGGGTGGAAAGCCGGAGCCCCCAATGTAGAGAACTCATAGTACTCACATATAGGTGCGATATAAGTGGCTCCTTATTAATAACTTATATGGTGAAGTTAGCGTGCAGAGGAAAAAATATTCCTAAGTGATCAACTGTACTGATACATTAACTTCCCAGCTTCATCTTTGGATGGCACTCCTTTATATATAATGCAACCATTAAGGATAAATATGAGGGTATTTGAGCTAATAATTTGTGATGATATATATGTATATATTCTAAACTGAGTAGACGTTAAGCCGTCGAAGGATAAATTAGAAATGATTCGGAGGTATAATGTTTATTGAAGTGGGAAGATGTTGTAGATATATAAGAAGTTAGAGTTTATATTTAAAGTAGATTTTGTAATTTATATCAGAGGTTAGCGGTATGCCCAGCCGTGGAAATCCCTATACCATGAATCGATCAAGGATAGAAATCGGAATTAGCTGAATAAGACTATAGAAATATATATAGTTCAACTCTAGAAGCAAAAGAGGATAAGGGTAAGCTAGATGAAGTGAGTATGAAAGAATAGTGAAGGGTATATTGAGTCTAATCTGGGCATAAGTTCACAGCATCATTCACTAAGTTACATAGCTCAGAAAAATGATGGAATTAAATAAGTTGAGATAGAAACTCAGAACTGGGACCTCATAACAGTTAATAGAAAATGAGTAGTGGATAAGGCCGCTCCATCAAACGATAAGTACTGATATAGAGCTCGATCAGAGAGATAATACTATGACAGTGAGATATTAGCTAAAAGAGTAAGGTAAGGATAACCCAATAAGGATAAGAGTGACTTGGAGAGCAGATGTACGCGTCGCCAAAAACCCGTAGTCAAAAGTTGGATAATATGTCAGCGCCATCCATATCTTAGCATACTCCTCCTCGATAATAGGTCTTCTAAGGGCAGTAAAGACCATAATAAATCAGTATAGATATAAGGAAGTATTAATGTCACCTAGTTAGATCAGTCGAATTAACGAAATAGCCCATATTAGTCATGATCATGGAAAGTAAGTGAATGAACTCCAGTAATATGATCAGGGTAAATGAGAGTTATAGAAGAGGTTTCTCAAATAGATTTTATGATAGATAATATCAAGTGTAAGAGCATTATATATGAGGCTAGATATGTTGGATGGAATTCAGAGCGGTCATATAACCTTTTTTCTGAGTAATCGGTATTAGTCATATTAGCGCCGTGCATTTATCCAACTACTGAGGATAATAGTTAATAGTATTAAGACATTAGAAGTACTATTTAATCCGAGTTAGAGTAGTGTGATCGGAAGGCCACATTGTCAGCCCAGAAGTCAACATCTTATACTTCTAAAAGTATTATGTGCGAGATGCCAATTTCTGGTGACTCAGGTGCCTTCCCTGTAGATACGATGTGTCTCAGTTAAATCTTTATGAATATAATTTCCTAATTCCAATTGACTAACAAATCCTCAGATTCTATATAATTGTAGCATCAAACATATAGGTAAATAATAGACATATGTGGAATAACTCAATTTAATATATATATATATTATATTATATATTAATATATATTAATATATATTATATATTTATTATATATATTATATATATAATTAATATATATATATTTAATGATATATATATTCTAATATATATTAATATTTATTTAATTATTATATATCATAAGTATTATTTTATATAATGTATATTTTAATATATATATATTAATTATTTATATATATTATATATAATATTAAATATATAATATTAATTATAATATATATATAATATAATTATTATATATATAGATTATATTATATATTAATATAATATTATATATATATTATATATTATCCTGTCAGGGGTAGTATTGATTCTTATTTATTAGCGGTGTTTTATAATGCTCTCATTGTGGTTTTTGATTATGAGTTTTAAATAAAACTTGTTTTACAATCATTTGAGATATCATAGTAATATATACTATAATCCGCATTAGCCCTTTCACGTACTAATAAATATTGATAACACGTCTATGCAGGTCGAGAATTTCTCTTGATGGCTTCGTTTCCTGGCTCTCCATCTCAATTAGATTTCTCTGTATGTCATCGATATGCTAATATAGATTATTGCAATCTATTAGATCTAATTAATCATTAACCATTGCTTACTTTATTCCCTCATTCTAGTTTTTCTTAATATAAATATTCAGTGGTTCACAATCCGCCGTATAATATCACACAGATTTATATTATGATTTATGTGTTTTTTTGTTTGTTATGTTTTGATTTATTCTTTAGTTTTTAGTATAGTTTGTTTTGGGTACAATGGTAAAAGACCTATTAATTGTTTTGTACTAATAAAGTGCCTCCCTTTCCACGTCACAGCCTTGGCTAATTACTCGGTGATGCTCTTGCTATTAGCATATTGTAGTGTTTTATTCAGTTTTACACTCCAACTAATTTCCTCCCCTAATTGAAGGATATACAGATATAAAAACTCAGTGATACCTTTTAGTATATATATCTCATCACTTTGAATCTGGGTCCCGCCATAATTTTAGTGAATAAGGTAGAACCTTGAACCTAATAGGCCATACTAACTACTAATCTAGAGGAGGCTTGATTCTAGCTCAACTATGTTCATGTTTGTTATAATCTCATTTATTCTATGTTTTTTTACTGTATATTGCTGCTAATCTCCAAGAAGAATTCTTCGAGTTGGCCTGGTCGTGGTACACGCCGGCGAGCTACCAGGCGATCATACTGTTTTTGCAGGCAGGATCCTCTTCTACCCGTGGCCACTATAATTCCCACTTGCCCTTCTCCTCTTTCAGGCGTCGTGTGCGAGTACTTGGAGCATGTTTGTTGTGTGGAATATTCTTCCTCCTTGATCCATGAAGCGTCGCTTGCTTCGCACCAGGGAAGTTCATTACCCTTCCTTCCGATTGAAATACCTCTATGGCTCTCCTTCTCTCGCGCCCTAGCTCCCCTCCTTGGTCTCTCGCCCTCTTGTTATTCTACTTTTAGGTGTCTTGTTCGCCTATTTCCTTCGATCTTCTTATCTCTCCTGGCAATTAGTCTCGTGCAGAATCCAGTGCTCTTCTCGATGCGCGCATGTATGAATGCCAGACTCAGACTGAAGCTACTAAATTGAAGTTTTCTCGAAAAAAAGGTGTTTAATCCAAGGTGAGTTTAACATCAACAACAACAGTTACCATCGTCAGGTTCCCAGCCTGACCCTGCTGCGGTCCCTACATACTTCTAGACTAGCATGAGGCCTGTAGTGTCATATACCTTCTTGTCACCCTCTTCATCTATCCTTATCCATCTTTCAATAGCGTTAGCAGTGTGCTCCGATTTTGTCTGCGTCTCATAATCTCTCTCGAGCGATACATAGGTTTCGCTTAAATTCCTTCATCTCCGCGCCACTGAGCCAATTGTGCCTCCTAATTACTACTGCTCTACATAACTTGTCGTCCGTTGTTGTCCAACTCTCGGTTTCTCGCGGGCTAACATCCGACTATCAAAGAGTCTCCCCATTCATGAGTATCGATCATGTCTAATTTCGCTCGCTACCAGATCACTTGTTTTCAAATCTCTCTTTTCCCGATTGTTTCTATCTTTCATCATGGGGTGAGGTTAATCGCAGGCTATGTCCACATACAACTTTCCGAATCTATTCACTACTATGAGCCATTATCACAACATCTCTCATTCGGCTACTGCACAGAATATTTTTCTTCCACGGTAATGATGTACTTGAAAAAGTATCTCTTCTCCCACTGTCCTCTCTTAGGGAGTTGAAGACTCCCATTTCACTGTTTAAAAATGCGAGACACCTTCAAAAGGATAGGTTCATTCTCGTTGACACAAGCTGCTACTTGAAAGTGTACAAAGTTTACCGTCTCTTTCATCCTTCCTCCTCTTCTTCAACCCTGCTCTTCCTCGCAGTAATATTTCCCTCTTCTATTATCTACTTCTTATGAATTACCTTAGCGAGAGTCATCTGTCTTAAGACTCATTTCTCTACTGTTCTCTCTGTGTGATGCTCATGAACAAGTGTTCACATATCCATTTACTGCTCTTGCTTCATCTCCATCGTGGCGAAATCTTCCAGCAAGACGAACGTACTTCTTCCCCAGCCTACATCGAATCATGTGACTCAACTTCTCCTCCCCTCTCCTCTGCTCCCCACCACTATGAGACCTCAGCCATCGTCCTGACAAACGCACAACACCACGTTTACTTTCTGACCCTTTATAAGCCCTTATGTCCTCCTCTACTCACAATTATCATCCCAGTCGACAGGTGAGAAACAATATGCGATTAACTCAAGTTCAAGTCAGTTATATGTATGTTAATATTTTACCACAGACAGTATCCTCCATCTATGCTCCAGGACGTGTACCACTATCTAAGAAAAATGTAGGTCAAGAACACGCGTGGTTACCTTTGAATTCATTCTGTAATAGTGTTTAAATTTTTTGTAATTGGTTTTTCCATGACGCCAGGAGTGTATATGTTATGGCATGACTTGTGTCATGGCAGCTGGATGCGGATACATTCATTACATGATGGACGCGAATTTGGATAGGTAGTGAATGGGATTGTTTATTGATACATTCTTTCCGACTTGAGAGATTAGTATTTCTAATATCATTTCTCGCTCGCGGTGAGCCAAAGATCTGAGCCACGTGAGTATTGTTAGAAAAGCTTTTTATTGAAGGAATCACCACCACCCGAGATGCTTCTTGTCTGTCTAGATAGTTCCTCTACCGGTAATCAACATATATAACACATCGTTATAAAGTGGCATAGAGGATAAGTGTTGTATGGAGTAGCTACTTCACGCACATAAATTGAGACATAGGAAGAGCGCTATCCATGCGCTCACAAGACTTCGCAATTTCCTAACTTTCATGCATCACTTCAATGTAGTAGGTCATTAAACATGACTACTAACTTGACCACACCCCACATCCCGCTATATAAAAATCAATAGCTATGCAGATGACCCAACAACCACAGCTCAAAATTCCTCTATAAATACTGCAAGAAGAGAACTACAACAGTATATTAACTAACTGGAACATTGTCTACTAACAAACAGAACAAATGCTTCACCTCAGAAATCCTCTATCATTTTGCTTACACATGATAGAAGGAAATCAAACATCCATCCAATAATTTTCCTTTCAAACAATAGACTCCCTTTTAACAAGCAACCAACCATCATTTACATACACCCTCCACATAAACAATATTACCTCTATAGCCACACGTAAATTAACAATGAAAACACTCAGGAACAAATTTTGGCCAACACAAAGAGACCCTCACATAGTATACAGGCAATACCTCCACCTCTTCTTGAACTATGCATCACCCACCTGGGAACCCGCAATATCACACTCCAATATCCAGAAACTAGAAGACATACAAAAAGCTCTCCGAATAATAACAGACTGCCTTCCCTCCACACCCATCCACCACTTACAAGCCCACCAAAAATTCTCTCTATAGAAGCCCATCTGAACATGAAAGGCTGTCAGGCTCTCAGCAGATCACCCCCTACATCAAACATAAAGCAACCCCCTGCACCAAGAAGGTAAAAAATCTCACCAGCATTATACAGCTCTAATATAAACAACATGCAACACCACCCCCAGACACTCACCATCAAACACATTTACTCAGTTAACTCAAAGAATGCTCTCTGCTTATCCTCATAACTTTGTGCTTCACACACGTCCACTCAAAATATCCCCTCCAAAACAAGCTCTTGACTGTCAAACCAGAGTAATGTTGCCCTGTCTCCAATCTGGGCACCTTCATGACAATATTTTTATATAGTTACTAGATTAAATGTGTCCAAATTGTACTGTATATAATGTTAATAAACATTAAAAATCTATTTTGTAAAGTGTGCTGTGTATGCTTAGTCTAAATTAGTAGTTAATAAAAGATGTTTGTTATGAAGGCAAGCCATAATTCATATTTTGTGCAGGTACCAGTTTGAAAGTGCTGACCCCCATGTTCAGATGTTTCCTCTACTAAGCAGAGGAAAAAGTGTTTCTTCTGGTGATAAAGGTGAGTTAACAGTGTATAATGTCATACATAGTTCTACATTAATTTGTTTTGATGCAGTTTCAATAACTTTAATGTTTGTGGTGACCCAAAGAATGATTTTTGGGTGGTGTCTCAAGAGAACCAGAATCGCTAGCTTAGGGAATTATCAAGCTAAGATGCTCTTTATAATCATATTCACTTAGCTTATCTAAATAGCTTATTATATCTTACCAGCTTTCTTCTTTGTACCTTTTCTGCCCAGGCCTTTAATTATTGGGGACACATTTTAAATTATTCTTTTTATGAAGTGCATTGAAATGGACCTCAGCATAGATAGCATTGCGACAGCACCTTTGCTCAACTATCCCCAATCTTCTCTAGTCATTCACCCAAGTACCCTGTGTGATTTCAGTTTAAGTTATCATTCAAATTCTGGCATTGTAACCACTAATACACACATGCATGCACACGCCCACACACACACACACGCACACACACAATATATATATGTTATGATATAATATATCAATACTATATAATTATAGAATATATATATAATATTATATAATATATCAAGGTGTATACCAAATTCAGGGAAAACACAGGGAAAATGAAAAGTGTGCAGGGAAAACAAGGAAAACACAGGGAAAATAAAATTATCCAATCCAATTTATATCAGGCATCATTATTTGCTTAACCGCCCTTAAAGAAGTATAGTGGAACATCAGTACTTGACTTCGAGAAATTTCTCTTTAAAGAAAGCGGATATCTTAAGGAAAGCTCAGTTGGCTCATAGGATGTTAGAAAGGTTTTGTCTTTGAAGGAGGAGGAAAGTAAAGAGCACAAGAATATCATTCAGTGATTCTCCTCTTCCCTAGTACATTAGAATTTAAATTGTTGATAAGTTCCAATATGGAGTAAAATTAAGTAAAAAATCTATTTATATAGCGACTTTTTCTAACCTAAGGAATTTATACTCTGAGTTATTGAATCTTATAATATTATTTAAGTAAAATTTATTCATCTGCAGTATCAGCGCATTTAACTAATTTTTCTTTTTTATTTACAGAATTATAATTTTGTTTTGTATATAATATTAAATATTAGAATAAGATTGGCATCAATAAAAACTATTATAAGCCCAGTTTAATTTACAATGGCCTGGACTCCACTCTGCAGTCTCAGAATGTCATAATAGCGCATAGAATCAAAATCGAACATTTACGCTTTGTGCACTACTGCAAGAAAGAATTTTGCCTTTCCAATATGGCTCAAAACAAGATCCATCTAAAGAGCGATGCAAGATAGCAAGAAACACCCAGGCGAACCACTAAAATGCTTAAAATTCCAGCCGCCGGACATGATGAACAATTTTGTGAAAGCAAAGTACTGGTGTACTGTTAATTAATTCTTAATCAGTAGCAAACGAATGAAAATTCTTGTCATTCAGAGTTCTTGTTCTTAGGAGCCTTAGTTGGTTCTACCTTGGATGTCTTCGTTTAGCAATTGGCAAAGCCAGTACAGTAAAGCTGAATATTAATTGTGTTTTTGACTCTTATCAAGCTCATATTTTCCAATAAGAGGCTTACTGATTGTTGCCAAAAAACAATTTAGTAAGATGGGTTCCTGATTCGCAGATAGCTCAGTCCTTGTTTGCGAAGGCAAAGATAAACTTTCCCTGCTGTATTTATTGTAGATTTGGCTTTAGCTCGTTCTTACTTTAGCGGAAGTTTCAACGTTAAAACCCATGTGACACCCTTCTTGTATGAGAATCTCGAAGTCACTTAGTTTAAAACTTTAATGAAAAAAAGAAGTTCTAAAAAAAACCGAACATTTTGTGCAGACGTCAAAAGTTTTAATGAAAAAACTTTAAGATAAAAAAAAGCATAAATGCAGAGAATATGGACCTGTATCATACAGCAAAAGAGGAATTAGGGAATGGGCAGCCTCGAAGCGGCAAATCCAGAAATTTTAAAATTGGTGTAGAAGTCACGCTTGTATGCAAATATTGCATGTACTTATTCAGAAGTTAGTAAAAATAAGTCCTCTTAAATATTCCATCACAAAAGCATTAAGTTGTTTGTCACTGAAAGTAGTACTTTCTAAGTTATTGCTGAAAAGAATTAAGATGTGTGTTGACACAAACTTCATATAATATCAAGCGACATTGAATATCGGTCGGAACGGCTAAGAGTATTACACAAAGAGGACTTGATGAACTTGACATCTAATTCCTAGGTCCTTAAACTTCTGAAAAATTTTGATGAAAGGTAAGATAGACTGCAATCAACTTTTCTTTATATTATTTCTGATAATTTGCTTCAAAAGAAAAACAAAAAAACTATTTTGAATACTGTATTCGTTTCCCTTTATTCACCCGCAATGCTATCTGTATAGTGTTTGTCCATGATGCAGAACACAAAACAGTTGCTGCAAGTTTTTAGTTCTGTGAAGAGTCAGTTGTTGCTAAAAGAGTTATTGCTAAAGAAATAAAAAATACTGGAGGGGTTGATTATTGTATTACAAATGAGATGATGTCATACTGCCGCAATGCTTCTTCAGAGTATAAAACATACTTAAAAAGAAAACTATGTGCCAGAAGAAAGCAAGCAGAAACTCTGGAAGTGCAAAAAAAAAAAAAAAGAAAAAAAAGGAAATTAGCAGCTGAGATTAAAAAGGCTGAAGAAGTTAAGAGAAATATTGCAAAGAGAGACCGAAAAAAACAACTTCCATATTTTAGAAGAGAAAAATAGATTTTCTTAAACAGTCATAAACTTTATTTTTTTTTTAAATTAATGTACTTATTTAGTAGTTAGTTTTTTTATCACACCTAAATAATTTTATTTGTTTAACAAAAACACAAAACTTATTGTAAGTCATTTTAGTGAAAACAAAAACTAGTAAGTGTTTTTATATTTTAGTGTACCTTTTTTTTGAATGATTATTTTGAATAAAGTAAAAGAAAGGAAAAAAGGAGAGCAAAAGCAGGGACCTGGAAAACATGTTTGGCAGATATTTAGAAAATTAATTGATTGTGTTCATAACTTTGGCTATATAAATAATTCGGGAAGTTTAAAAATTTTTCAATGCAAATATAAATTTCACTTGTAAAATGTCAAATGGAATGAGGTCATTTAAATTTGTGAAAGCTGGCCAAGAAAATTTGTTTACTGGGATGGTTAGAGGGTGGGCTCTGGAGGGCTTTCACTTTTTCACCTTTCCTTATTGATAAAGAAAAAAATGAGTTTTTTTATATATATATATTAATAAAATTTTTGGAAGAACAGAAACCACAGGGAATTTGAAATTTCAACTTGGTATACACCTTGTATTTATTTTTATATATATATATATATATATATATATATATATATATATATATATATATATATATAATATATATATATTATATAATATATTATATAAAATATATATATATATATAAACCGTATATAATAGATACGTATAATTATAATATATATATAATATATATATTATATATTATAATAGATCAGAGTTATAATATATATAATATATATATATATACCGTATATATATTTATATATTATTGGTAAATATATATCTATATAATGTATATATATATATATACTATATAAATATATATATATATATAATATAATAAATTATATATATATATATATATATATATCCAGCTTCTATGAGATGGGAATTTCAACTTGAATAGGAAAAGCAATACTAGGGCCCTCCACATATTAAACTTTATTTGAAATTACGTTTCAGAAATCGCAATTTCCATCATCAGGTGAAAACACTATAAAATGAAAATAATAATATTAAGTATACAAAATTCTATAAAAAAATTTTTTTTTTAAGTTATTAATATAATATGTATAGTACAGTATCCATAATCAAAATCAAATGTTCATATATTTACAAGAATTGATTATAATTAGAAAAAACAAGACGATGCTCTCCATCAGTAAACAATATATATTACATATCAAACAAATCCAATTAATTGATTTGAAATTTTATATTAATGGACAACTAAATTAAAATGGAATATTTAAGTATTAACAACACTCGAAAAATTTTCAAACTCACTAGCCAAGTCTTAGAAATCTTCAAACTTCAGACCATTGAATGTAAACGAATGTGAACTGTGCTGACTGTTTTAAGTTAAATTAACTGTAGTTTAAATGGGCCGGAATCACTATTAAAAGAGGGTCTAATGTTGTGAATGTATAAAGTTTCTAAAATATGCAAGTTGGTTGGCGAATTTGTTTGTGTTAGTAAAGTGAAATTATTATAATTAAAGGTATGGTCTTGAGTATATGAGTGGACTATAATAGCGGAATGGGAAGATGAATTTAACCAGGTTTTGGTACGAGTAGAAATGCCTCTGTGCTCGTCTATCCTCACATGGAATTGGCGCAAGGTGCTGCCAATACAGATAGCATTACAACTATTACAAGTAAATTTATAAATAATTGAGGATCAGAGAGCTGCAGGGACACTGTCTTTATGGTTGCAAAATGAAGAGATCATTGATGAAGTTGTGAACACTAAATTAACATTCAATTGGGGAAAATAGCTTTGCAGGAGGGAGGATAATTCCTTACGAAGTTTCATGAAAATATGTTCATAAAAAGGTAATTTTATATACAAACTGCATTTCAAAACTAAATATGTTAGAGGTTTGGTTGTGGAACGAGAGTTCAAAAAATCCTTTACATACTTGTGGACTAACGAAACAGGGTAACAATTATTTTTAAAAAAATTTAAGAGAAAATAAAATTCTTCATGCATGAGATGGAAATTAGAACTAAGGTGATAGGCCCTATATACTAAAGTTTTAAAACTGTTGCATTTATTTATATATAAGTTCAGTATGACTAAAAAATATTAAATCCTGACCAGAAAAAGTTTTCTTAATTAATTCTTAATTAACATATCCAGAAATGGAATAATTTCACTATACTAACACAAACAAATTTGCCAACCAACTTATATTTTGGAAACTTTATACATTCACAACATTAAACCCTCTCTTAATAGTGATTCTGGCCCATTTAAATTACAGCTAATTTAACTTGAAACAGTCAGCACATTTCACGTTCGTTTACATTCAATGGTCTAAAGTTTGAAAATGTCTAAGACTTGGCTGGTGAGTTTGAAAATTTTCTGAGTGTTGTTAATACTTTAATATTTCATTTTAATTTAGTTTTCCATTAATATAAAATTTCGAATCATTTAATTGTATTTTTTGATATGTAATATATATATATATATATTGTTTACGGATGGAGAGCGTTGTCTTGTTTTTTCTAATTATAATCAATTCATGTAAAAATATGAACATTTGATTTTGATTTTGGATACTGTACTATACATATTATATTAATAACCTTAAAAAAAAAAAAAAAGATTTATAGAATTTTGTATAGTTAATATTATTATTTTCATTTTATAGTGTTTTCACCTGATGATGGAAATTGCGATTTCTGAAAAGTAATTTCAAATAAAGTTTAATATGTGGAGGGTCCTAGTATTGCTTTTCTTATTCAAGTTGAAATTCCCATCTCATAGAAGCTGGATAAACTATATTCATCGTAAGTATGGCCAAGCAATGATTAAAACTACTAGATGTTATGAGGGCCTCACATTTAAACTTGAGAAGAGAAGACTGGATGTCGCTCGTCTAAATACCTGTAAAGCATACAGTGTAAACCCAGGTTTTATTAAATTTAAACTTTTTTCTACAATCGTCAAGCAATCCTCAAAGTAGGTTGTCCAGGGAAATCCATATGAGCCGTCGCCGACGGTGATCGGTTCTGGTGGTTTATTAAAAATTTTTAAAAAAACTTTTTCTAAAATCTCTACGAAGAGAATAGTATATAAAGGTTTCAATTTAAGTGTTGAAATAAAAAAATATCTTTAAGAAACAAATAAATAAGAAAATTAGAACCAAACAATTAAACCACCATGATTAGTTGAAGGCACGATTTAACCGTTTTAGACTGTTTATTACAATAAGATACCTAACAAATTCTCATTAACGCCTAAACTTTGTAGAACCCTTCATGAAAATAAGTTAAAACTTTGAATATACATAAGAAATGAACTCTTTTCAAATACTCAACTGATAAAAATATATAATTATTTTCATCAAAAGTCCGAACAAGTAATGATTAAGAGACTTTAGGTTTCAGGCCTGAATTTTTGTTACCTGTTTATCGCATGATTTTTATAAAATTGTGCGCGTAGAAAAGTCAGCTTGCATTTGTCGTTCTGAAGGCATCATGACCTTATAAGTCCAATTATAGACACAGTCACCCGTAAGATGCGAAACTTTTGGCCCAGAAATTTTATATATATATCTCCATATATATATTGTATATAAGATCACAGAAGTGAGGATTAGCATGAAAAGAATCAATAAGAGGTATGATGCAGGCAGTGTCCTGACAATTATTTGCACAACGAGATAAAGGTTTAGGCGTCTCCTCTTAGATAAAGCTGTTATGCACATAAAATATACTATCATTTCTGACACCAACCAAAATTTACCACCCCCAATTTGAATAAAGCACCCATTCTGATTTTGTCACTTAACTTGAAAGAGAAAGATTAACCGGTTTTTTACAGTAAATTGTTGAAAGAATAAATGATAAAACATTATTCAATTACATGACTCTCACGGTCCGTCCCCAGGTAATTTTTTATATGGTTGCTCCCTAAGAATAATAAAAGCTAGAATATCCCCATCATCCCATTCCTGGAAAGCCTGCGGATACTTCATGTTAACTAGAGATTAGCAAAAATTTCTAGTACCCTTTTTGACCCCTTTGCCACTAATGATTACATAATAAAAGATTCTATAGCTTCAAAAAGGCTATTAGGCACTTAATTGAAAGTTTATTTTAGATCAAGTTGTTATGATGTGGAAGTCCTTGTATACAAATATCTCTATAAGAACGCAATTAGATTTTTCATTGGAAATATATTTTGTCATTTTAAAAATAATGAATTTATGCTCACCAGGTCTGAATTAAAACTTACTGAGATTTAGCACACCCCAGTGATACTTATTTCTTTTTTAATAAGAAATGATACCAACAAGCTGATTCCTTAACTATGGGTTCTCCACTCAGTGACACCCTTGCGAATTCATACCTAAGTCACTATGAAAAAAAGATTTGGTTGCAGAATATGTAACCTCCTCCTTTTAGACCAGTTCATCTATAAAAGATTTATGGACGATACCTTTCTACTTTTTTCAAACAAATGAAATACTCCCTTTTTTTAATTATTTTAAATGCACAATTGAATAATATTAACTTCACAAAAGATGATGATGTTGATGGCACAATTCCATTTCTGAAATATGTTACACCCATTATGAAATAACATGTAAATTTTACCATAAATGTTTATCGTAAGAAAACTTTTTCGGGTCAGGGTTTAAAATTTTTTAGTCATACTCCACTTATACATAAGATGCAACAGATTAAAACTTAGTATTAGAGCGCCCGTAGTCGACGCTCAGTTCTAATTTCCATCTCATGCATGAAGAATTTTATTTTCTCTTAAATTTTTTTAAAAATAATTGTTACCACGTTTCATTAGTTCACAAGTATATAAAGGATTTTTTGAACTATCATTCCACACCCAAACCACTAACGTATTCAGCTTTGAAATGCAGTTTGTATATAAAATTACCTTTTTATGAATATATTTTCATGAAACTTTGTAAGGAATTATCCTCCCTCTTCAAAGCTATTTTCCCCAATTGAATGTTAATTTAGTGTTCACAACTTCATCTTTGATCTCTTCATTTTGCAACCATAAAGACCGTGTCCCTGCAGCTCTCTGATCCTCAATTATTTATAAATTTACTTGATAGTTATAATGCTATCTATATTGGCGGCACCTCGCGCCAATTCCACGTGAGGATAGCCGAGCGCAGAGGCATTTTTACTCGTACCAAAACCTGGTTGAATTCACCTTCCCATTCCGCTATTAGAGTCCACTCACATACTCAAGACCATACCTTTAATTATAATAACTTCACAAATTCGCCAACCAACTTGCATATTTTGGAAACTTTATACATTCACAACATTAAACCCTCTCTTAATAGTGATTCTGGCCCATTTAAACTACAGCTAATTTAACTTGAAACATTCAGCACATTTCACTTTTGTTGCATTCAATGGTCTAAAGTTTGAAGATGTCTAAGAATTGGCTGGTGAGCTGGAAAATTTTTCAAGTGTTGTTAATACTTTAATATTCCATTTTAATTTAGTTGTTCATTAATATAAAATTTCGAATCATTTAATAGTATTTATTTGATATGTAATTTATATATTTTGTTTACCGATGGAGAGCGTCGTCTTGTTTTTCTAATTATAATCAATTCTTTAAAAAAATAGATAATTTGATTATGGATACTGTACTATACATATTATAATAAAAAACCTTAAAAAAAAAAAAAAAAAATTTTATAGAATTTTGTATACTTAATATTTTCATTTTATAGTGTTTTCACCTGATGATGGAAATTGCGATTTCTGAAACGTTGTAATTTCAAATAAAGTTAAATATGTGGAGGGCCCTAGTATTGCTTTTCCTATTCAAGTAAAGTATATATCATATATATATAATATATATATAGATAATATTATATATTAATATATATAATATATAATATATTATAATATAAAGGGAAACCTGCTAGATAAATAATAGGATGGTGGCTTTTATAACATGAAATGATGTGAGGGAGTGTGGAAAGAACACTTAAAAAATCTGTATAATATTAGCAAATGAAGAGAGTGATTTAGAATGTGATGTGGACCACGAAGATGATGCAATTGATCCTGAGAGAGGTCATTAGCAAGGCAAGTAATCGGTAGCATGAGACAAGGTGAAGAATGGTAAATCTGCAGGTATATATGAAATATCTGGTGAAATGATCAAGAATGGAAGCGAATGTGATTGATGATTTGTAAGTGGTGTAATAAACCATTATGAAGATTATACTTCGAAGGAACTGAGAGACCGCGGAGAGACAAGAATAGTACCAGCGGTTGGCATTAAAACCCGCGGTTTTTGAAAAAAGCCAACCCAACCCCATTGTTTTTTGTCCTTTTTCATTAAAAACCTTTGTTCAATAGTAAATAAAAAGTCGTCGAGCATGATGCTTATATATATATATATATATAGATATCTATATAATAAATACTTACCCAAATACTCTTATAATAGATATAGTCATGGCCGAGCACATCTAGAGCTACTGTGAACACGAGCGTAATGACTCACTATACTTACTATATCACCCTCTATACTGCTATTACTATATTACTGAAAAACATGGTTATAATATTAGATAAATTAGTAATACTATAAAACAAAAGGAACTACCTGATAACGTCCTTATCCCCTATCAGGGGCTATATACGGCGAAGCGGACTACACGAGAAACCTCTCACACCACTTCTACACTATCTACAAAAACCAAAACCAGCCGCCACAAAGCTGAAAATAGCCACATTAATAATCATTTGTTCCGCAGGTAGATTAAAAACCCAACGCTAGCGCGGAAAGATTTGAACCAGCGTCCTCTCGTAGGAGAGGCGGTGACTCAACCCACCATCTCACCTCCGTTCTATATTATATATTATAATATATGATATTAAATAGTATACATATATATATATATATATATATAGATATATAATAATAAATAATATATATATATATATATAAAATACATTATATATATAGATAAAATATATAATTATTTAAAAACTATGCTTGTAAGTTTGACCGTGATAAATCCCCTATTCAGGTGGTAAGCACGGTTGTGGATCCGACATAAAATCTAACTTTAAAGGCGGCGAACCCCAAACCAGCACCCCAACTGTTCGCAGTCGAGTTTTAATTCTTGCCCCCAGGTAGATAAAACTCCACTGCTACGCGAAAGAGATTTGAACCAGCATCCTCTCGTATGAGTCAGCGGCTCAGCCTGCTGCCGCCAGATATATATATTATATATATATATACTATAGTATTATTACTTAATATATATATTAGTACAGATGAAAGATATAAACAATTATATAATACTATTATATATATATTTCAAAGTTGGTATTCGCTTAGTTTTTATATATAAAAGGTTCTTTTGTTGACCAAATTTGTGTCGCCACCTCAGTGCATTTAAAAGTAAAGCATTCATTTTGTAATATTTGCGCTTATTGTGTCACCACGCAACATTAAAATTTAGAACCAGTTCATGTCACTCATGTTGGTTTCGAAAGTAACACCTGTCACCTAGTATAGTGGGTGTTTTTGAGTGTGGATGTCTTGGCCACAGAGTTCAGCTTAGGGCTCTTTGCGACTCCCCTTTTGTCTGGAGGGAGCAATGTTATGCTATAAATAAAACACTAATAATAATAAAACAAAAGCAAAGAAGAATTTAACTAGTAAACGAGGATTAAGAAAGTATGAAATAAAACAATAAAGAAATTAAACATAAGAATATTTCACTATCATTCATATTAATTAGGGCCTTCAGTCTCAGGTGATATTTATCTCGATTTTTAAACCTTTTTTATATAAAATCCAGATAAAACCATTAATGATTCTTTTGCTGTTTTTTTTTTCAATGTTAATTTTATTGAAAAAACCCATTGGGAACAACCCAGTGTCCCCAATCATCCAACCCCTGAATAGCTACCAAACATATATAAGGTAAGGAATTGGTGAACGTAACATATTATAGTGAATTAATTATAGTGTTTTAGAAGCAATATGCTGTATTTTAGTCGAAAGACATGCATCGAGGATTGAAAGGACATTTGATTGGAAAAACAAAGGCGTTTTAGGGAGTGGTAGAGATGTGGGATCAAAGATCTTATACATTGAATAAAAGTCATAGAGAAATGAGATAAGGAGAGAGAAGAATAAACTGTATTTAGTTTTATGGAATTGCAGCAGGCGTATGATAGTAATATAGAAGCTCTATGGCAGTGTTAGTAATATATGGTGGTGGTAGGTTTCTTCCTGAATGGAATCAAAAGTATGTGTGACGAATGATGAAGTGTGTAAGAATAAATAGAGTCGAAAATGATTGGTTTAACTAATAGCAAAAGAGAAAGCAGGGATGTGTTATGCGTTACTGCTTATTAAAGTTGTATATGGATGGGTTATGAAAGAAATTAAGTGGGCGGTGGCTATGGAGATGGATATAAGTAGAAGATGGAGAACGAAGAGAGTTGTGTTTAGAATGTGGGTTCACCCCCCCATTACCTATTATATGAGATGATGTTGGTTTTTGTGAGCAAATCTGAGCAGATTTTAGAGATTGAGTAGAGAGATTGTTAGGGTGTGTAAAAAAATAAGGGTTGAAAAGTAAACGTAGATAAGAAAGAGTAAGGTTATGGAGTGAGTGAGGACAGCCTCGGGTGAAGTTAATTTAATGAGCAGCAGGAAAAGTTATGAGTCTAATATTTAGAGTATATTGGATGAAATATGTGGGAACGGATGAATGTAGGGTTAGTGGAAAGTTGTGAATGCGAAGGAAGGTGCTGGTGTCTCAATTAAAATCCACTGGGATGTAAAGTGGACTAAGTCTAGAGTTTCTAGGGATCTTACATGAAGGTAGTGGTACCTGCCTTGAGTTAATGGAATATAGTATTGAGATATTGTTGGAAAGAGGTATAATCTTAAAGTACAATGTGTTTCAAAGAATGGTTAATCTGATGAGGAGGTAGGTGTGAGAAGAGATTGAAAAAATGAGGAGAAATATCGTATTTAACGAGATTGTGTTTTGCAAGAAAGGGGTAAAAGACGAAGAATAAATGAAAGTACTGGCGCTTGTTGGAGTTATGTGGACAAGGAATCCGGCCATCGAATTTCAGTGGTAGAGACGGGTGGTTAATGGTTAGTTTCCTCGCCAACTCCTACGGACCTTGAGAAAGTAATGAATGCCTGCGATTTGAACCAAAGGTGATTGGCAAGGCGAGAAGACAAGGTGCAAATAGAAATGGAATGGGTAGAGGTATTGTGAGGCGGGCAATAGGCCAACCGCGTCTGCTACATTGGCCAACCTGCGCAGAAGGGGGATAAGCCTCCATCATTGATGATATGCCATAGTGAGAGGCCAGTCGTCACCTATTGTCCCGTGAGCTCGGTAGAAAGTGGATTTTCTGACTGTGAACAAGTTACTCACTAACGAACGGTTATAAAGGGGGCGTAAGACTGCGTGACGTTCTTTGTTTAGACGTGTGTCACAGTATGCTTCTTACTATCTGCCTCTGATTACATCCAACTCCATTCTGATAGGACATCAGCATACACCAGTATCCCTAGGCTTGCTGGGTACACTACTTATAAATAATTTATATCAATATAATTATTATGGTATTTATATAATTGTTTAACATACTATACAAAACTATATATTTTCATATAGTATATATATATATAGATATATATACTCTATATATATATTATAGTATTATATAATATTTATCATTCATACATACATACATTTCTGCCCATGGCCCACCTTAAGTTAGAGTGGCCACGACCGCCTCCAGAAAGCCGGCCACCGCTCTAGGGGGACGAGGTCCACAGTCTACAGAAATAGACACAGTTCAGAGCAAAGAGTGACTGCGAGTGGAGCGATCTGTAGGGCGGGCACTTCCTAGAAGAAGTGCTCTATGTGTCCGGTACTATACGACAAATCTATGAAAGCAAATGGGATTATAACGTGTCTAGTTGAATCTAAATTTATATTGCATGAATTTTGGGTGACCTGATCTGCTCCGGCGAGGTTAATTTGGTTTCTTCTGACAATTCTTCTTGGGGAGAGTTGGGGATGGGTGAATATAGATTGTATTGGGCGATTGTAGATATGGTTATGTTAATTGTATGGATGTGAGAGAGCCCAAGACCTACTTTGGTGCTGAAGGAAGTCTGTTTGTAAAGGATGTCATCTATAAAGTTGGCTGTGAGGACGGGGGATTTAGTCTGTGTCTGGGGCTGGCTTGAGAGTATTGGTGGACATGATGTGTTGATTGAGTGCTGTTTTTCTGGATAAACATGAGTCCCTACCAGTTCAAATGACGTAGGATGGGAAGGATTTGCTGTCCTCGTTCATGTAAATGCGTGATGCGGTTGTAATTTCGTACATCCGAGGTGATATCTTAGCGCTAGTGTTTGTTAACTTGCAATTTATTTATGATTGGATATAGTGCGGGGAACCCATGCGTGGAGCCATGTAATTTATATATTAGTTCTTGAGTTGTTTGGTAGATTTAAAGCGAAGGTAAATGTTTTCTTCCGCTAAAGTGGTTTGGGAAGAGTTCGGGGGTGTTTAATTTTCCGTTGGGTTGACGAAAGAATCTTGGTCGATGGTGGGGGAGAAACAGTTCATATTGTGTGTCGTAAGACACAGCGCTAATATCTTTTGGGTTTTGTTGAGGGAAGGGGTGTTGATTCAAAATAGACTACTGGGCTAGAATGAGGTATTCGTGGCGGTCATCGTGGCTTACCAGCGAGGGTAATAGATGATTAAGCGGTGGAAAGCTGTCATTCTATTGGTTTGTAACCAAATTTCTAATAATTGTAGGTATTCTTGGGAATGTGCGGTGTGCTGGTTACAAGTGACTGTTGGGAAATGAGACTGAAGTCGTCTGCGTAAGTGTATGAGTTGTGGATTGGTTCGGTAGGGGTGGGCAGATCTGCCGTAAAGAGATTGAAGAGGAATGAGAGAGAAATGCGCCCTGTGTACGGCCGCCTTTTGCAGTTGATGAGTGTATGAGGTGTTTTTAGGCAGACTTGGAGCATATCTATTGGTTAAGGAAATTTGAAAGCCACTTCTTTATCATGTTTTCTAGGAGACTGAAGAATTTTATGTATAAGGATATATGTGGGGTCTGTGTCAATAGCTTTGTTTATGTCGATGCTGTGAGTATGATCTGTTCTGATGGGGATTGGAAGCCTATTAATTATGAACCATAGTGCTATGCCCTGTTGCCACACTTTCCTATATATTCCAGTTGGAATCTCGGAGGTGATGTGTGGGATATTTTTTTTAAAATATAATGTTTTAAGTTTCTCCAGCAGTTTGCTGATGTTGAGAGAAGAGAGAGGTTCCGGTCTGGCATAAGAGGAGTGAAGGGGAATTGCGTGTCTTTTTAGGTTCTCAATTTTATACGGGATACATCGAATGCTTCGTTTTTCCAGATGAGGGTCTACCTATAATTAAGTTTCCAGGATTTGGTAAAGATTTCTGTGATGAGAAGAATTGCTTTTCCTCCTAGTTGTTTCAGGTGGAAGTTTGAGATGAGTCTCTGGTCCGTTGCTGGGTTGAATTTTTAATATATATTATATATATTTATATAATTATTATATATATATATGATAGCGTATTATATATTATAAATATATATATACGATATATAGTGAATATATACTAAGCATATAGGCCTATAGCTATATATATATATAATATATTAGATAATAATATACTAAATATATATATGTATAATAATATATATAATATATATAAACGGACCTCATCCTGAGCAACTTATTCTCTCACTAAACTGTACTGCATGTAGTAGCCTATCAGTGCCTATACATCGTGGCTATCATCGATAACGCCTAAAATCTGTCCACTGGGGGCTATCATGTTACCGAATAGCCCACACACGAGTGAGCTCCTATTAGCAGTACCGTACCGTATATAGAATATATGAATCTATTATCGTATATAGATATATGTAACTACAGGATAACTAAATATATATATATATATATATATATACAGAAGATGTCATAGAATTCAAAATGTGCTCACTTAAACTTGTTGCAAGCATTTATCCTGTCCAAATTAATTGTCCTGAAATTGAATTACCTAATTCTTTGTTCGAAATTATGAAATTTTAATAAGGATTTCTAGAGAAGGAAGTGAAGAATAGAATTTGTGTGTCAAAATTAAATCGGGAAAGAAGAAAAAGGTAAATACTTTAGTTCTTTGCATTATTACTGCAGGCCTATTTCTGTACTTTTACTGTTTTTAATATATGTTTGCTACTTTTTTAAAACTTTTATTTTTACCATCTAAATTTATTCACATATATTAACATAGACATACCCTTAACCTTAGTTGTGGGTATGTATAAGTTAACATAGACATCTCAATTTTCAAAACATGTCTGTGATGAACTCAAGCATCATTAGCTATTTCAATTGAAGTAGAGTTTGCTTTAAAAAAAAAAAAAAAAGGCAGATTCTTTCAATTCTTGATGCATATATATATATATATATATATATATATAATATTATAATATATATAATATATATATATATATATATAGATATATATATATATATAATATATATATATATATATATATATAATATATATATATATTATATATATAGGGTTGGGATTAAAAAAACGTGTTCTGTTTTTTTTTTTCTAAAAAAAGACACGTTTCTTTTTAAAAAATACCAAAGGCCAAAATTTTTTGTTTTTTTTTTTTGTTTTTTTTAAATTACTCAGTTTTTCATATATAATCAAGTCTTTTTTAGGGTATTTAGCATTAAAATACAGTAAATACAATATGTTAAAAGAGGTATACAATATATAAAATAGAGTTTAGTACTTAATAAAGTTTTTATTAGTGCTCAGGGCATATAATTATTAACATTCCAACATGATCTGTTATTATTATTATTATTTATTATTATTATTAATTATAAATATTATATATATATATATATAATATATATATATATATTATAATATATATATATATATAATATATATATATATATATTATATATATATATTACTATTATATATATATATATTATTCTTCACATACCTTTTTCTCTGCCCAAGACTGGTGGTAAGGTGCGTAACAAGCATCAGAAAAGAAAAAGCAGTAGAAGAATATTGACAAAGTCGAAAAGAAAGCCCAGCCTCTGTACCAATTAAATTAGTAAGGACTCCGTGCAGCAGAAAAAATCCACCTTTAGGCTAATGGTAAATCGTCCAGTGTAAGGGTTTCATCCCCTGACCCAGGTGGGACAACCATACCCCCTCCAAAACCCCCGCCATTCTCTTCTATATGCAAATTTATTCTCGCTCTGCCAAACTCACATTTCTGTCCTTCAGACATTCGTTTACTGACTCAATCCACTTTTTCTTCTATCTCCCAGCCGGTCGGTTTTCAACACACTCGCCACTATACATCCGCTTAGAAACCGACTATCATTCATCCTTTCCACATGACCAAACCATCTCAACATACTTTCATTTATTCTCTCGTTTACTCCTTTCTTCACACCACACAACTCTCTAATATGTTCATTCCTCATTTTATCAATTCTTCTCACACCTAGCATGCCCCTAAGATTGTCCATCTGAACACATTGAACTTTAGATCTATACTTCTTATTCCAGACCATAGTCTCACTACTATACAATAACACAGGTAACAACAACACCTCATGTTAAGACCCTAGCGCATTAAAGACAGTCCCTTTACATTCACCAACGATTTAATTGCACCAGCCACCTTCCTGCCATTCACAACTTTCCTACTAAACTCTGCATCATCCGTTCCCTTCTCATCCAACATATACCCTAAATGTTTAAACTCAGACACTTGTTCCAGCTGCTCACCATCTAACATAACTTCACACTGAGGACTGTCCTCACTCACAACCATAACCTTACTCTTATCTACGTTTACTTTCAAACCCCTCCTTTTACAATCAAATCGTTGGTGAAGTGTATCTACCATAATCCTCATCAATCTCTTCAGATTCAGCACACAAAACCAAATCATCAGCATATAAAAGGTAGGGCACCTCCACTCATCTCCATCATTCTAAACACCATTCCTGTCCACCTCTTAATTCTTTCATAACCCCCACCAAATACAAATTGAATAACAAGGAGACATAACACAACCCCGTCTCACTCCGCTATTTAATACTAAAACCATCACTTTTGACACCATTTATTCCCACACGCCTCACTATCGTCATACATATTTTGATTCCATCAGAAGCCTATCACCAACACTATAGCCTATATCACTAACACCTGCCATAGACCTTCCCTATTAAACCCTATCCATACGCCTGTTGCAAAATCCATAAAACCTAAATACAATTTATCTTCCTCTTCCTCATTTTCTTCTATCATTTGCTTCAATGTAAAGATTTGACTCACAACATTCTCTACTACTCCTAAACGCACATTGTTGTTCTTCGCAATCAGTCCTTCAGTCACTCGGCGCACTCTTTCGACCAACACCAGCATATTCTTCCCTACAACACTCAATAAAAACTAAAATACGACCCTATAATTTCTACAGTTCCCTTTATCTCCTTACCCTTATATAAGGGTAACTATTACTGCTCTCCTCCAATCCCTCGAAACTATACTTTCATAAACGCTTTATTACACAACTTTCAAGATCCAATCAATCAACATCTTGCCTCCGTTCTTGATCATTTTCACCAGTAATTTCATCTATAAATGCTTGCAAGATTTACCATTCTTCAACTTTCTCACTCTAACCCATTTCCTCATCTTTGCTAATAACCTCATCCCCAAAATTCAGCTATTCCTTCTTGCACCATCAAAACCCACACACAGTCATTATCACCTCTTCATTACTGCCAATATATATATATTTTGAAGTGTTCTTTTCACACTCCACCTCACATCCATTTCATCAGTTTAACAAAAACACCATCCGCTATTCATTTATCTGAGCAGGTTACTTTATTCTAATGCTTAACCTTTCACGCACGCTTCCTTCCAGAAAAGAACTTCCTATTCCCTTGTAATTTCCCATTCATCCTCCTTCAAACTGTTCATTTACTCTTCTTTTCTCTTACGTATGCATCTTTAAGCATTCCTTTTTCCTCCTTATAATAATTCCAATCATCTTTCTTTGAAACTTCATCATTTGGCTTTTAGTACATTTAACCACGCTTCTTTTAACTTTTAACCGCTTGCATCACCTCTTCATTCCACCGACTCACTGTTATCATTCTTACTTCCTCTTTAGCACATCCACATACTTCTTTTTGCACTGCTAAAGCAATTGCTTCGCTTCATTTGCTTCCAGATTATTCAGTCTTCAGACTTGTTTCACATTTAACTGATTTACTTGAGAGCGTTCTTACATACTTATCCTAATTACCTTGTTCACTACTTCTTCACTCTTAATTTTAACCACTTTCGTTCTGTATCACTTCCTCTCCAATCCAAAGCTACCCCACTTAACTTAATTTTTTACATAGAACAACAATAATGATCCGATTATCCCATTCCCTAAAACCCCTCACTGATTTAACATCCAGCACTACTTCAACATCTCCTTCTTGATCCAACCAAAAAATCAAATCAATACTTTTTCACTTCGATACATCTTTACCTACACCACCTCTAAGTATTAAATTATGGATACTCTTGTGTTTAAAGAAAGTTATACTTACACACATACCTCTCCCCTCAAGAAATCATCCACCTTCCTACATTCTCATTTTCTCCCGACACCCCAAAAACACCTGTTATACCATTCTCTTTGATATATATATTATATATATATATATATATATATATATATATATATATATTATATATATATATATTAATAATATATATATATATATATATATATATATATATATATATTATATATATATATTATAATATATATATATTATATATAATATATATATATATATATATATAATATATATATATAATATATATAATTATATATATTATACTATATATATATATATAATAATATATTTAGCACTGTTATATATAAAATTCCGTATTAATAGTTCATATTTAGGCCTAGAACGGGGTATTGGTTCTACTGTTAATTTAAACATCTTTAATATACATAAAAAGAAGGTAATTTTAAAAAAGCAAAAACAAAAAAAACATTTTGTTTTAAAAAAAAACGTTTTTTTAAAAAAAACATTATAAAAAAGTTTTTTTCACAACCTTATATATATATATATATATATATATATATATATATATATATATATATATATAGTTATATATATATATATATATATATATATATATATATATATATTATATAAAAAAAATATTTTTTTTTTTTTCATAAAAAATATATGTTTTATATTTATTTACATAATATAAAAATAAATAAATTGAATATATATACTGTATATAATATATATATATATATATTATAAATTATATTATATATATATAGTATATATATATATAATATATATATATATATATTATATATATATATATATATTATATATATATAAATATACCGGATATATATATATTATATAATATATTATATATATATATATAATATATATATATATATATATATAATATATATATATATATATATATATTATATAATATCATACAGGATGATTCAAAACGCTCTGCGACAACTCGGAGGGGATGATTGAAGCAAACGATAGAGGAACATTTATTGTTTAATAAGCTATGTTGTATTGGTAAGTAAACTCAAACAATGTTTTTGACGCGTCATTACTTCGTAACCGGAGATTTTTTGTATTCTAATGTTATGTATGTGTGAGTGCGTACATCTGTGTAGTAATCCGAGGGTTGATAGAGGTAACAATAAGGATATTTTGTTAAGCAACGTATGTGTTTTGACGCGAGGTTGTAAAGCAAACAATGGTAGCTTGTTATGAAATCATTTTATTGGGGAAAATTACAAGAGGTGTTCAAAGTGTCTGCCCTGTAACCTGATTACTTCGTTACAATCGCGTCCATTGCTGTCGTACTCTACGAACATGCCCTCGACTGTGTCTGATTGATCAAACGCAGTGAATTATTTCGCTGAATTAGTTCCTCTCTTGTGTTGACTGGTTTAATGTACACAACACTCTTCACATTGCTCCCAAAGAAATAATCTAGGGGGTGGGGTCGGGCGATCTTGCAGGCCACGCAACAGGTACCCCTCTCCCTATCCATTTTGGTCAGTGTAGACTCTGTTCAGATGCGCCTGTACTTGGTGGCTGAAGTGCGCTGGAGCGCCATCATGTTGGAACCACATGTCTCTGCGGGTGGCAAGGGGTATGTCGTCCATGAGCTGCGGAAGCGTGTTCTGGAGTAGTTGCAGGTACGCAGGTCCATCCAAACTGTGTGGAATGATGACAGGTCCCAGCAGATAATCCCCAAGAATTCCCACCCCAGATGTTTACGGAAAATTTCGCCTTGTGAACTCTGATGAAATTGCGTGCGGATTGTCCTCGTCATATACGTGGCTGTTTCTGCTGTTGAAGTAGCCATCACGTGTGAAGCACGCCTCATCGGTAAAAAAAAGACATGTGCAGGAAAGGCAGGATTATCGATGTTCCGTTGCAGAAACCACCGGGCAAATCGCACACGGGGTGCGAAGTCGTTTGGCCCAAGTCCTTTTACTTTCTGTAGGTGGTATGCATGGAGGCTTTGCTCTTGCAAGACCCGAACCACAGAAGACTGATTTGAACCCATGGCATGGGCAATGGCGCGTGTGCTAGTCGACGGGTCGTTGGCGACTCTCTCAAGCACCTCTTCTTCAAACGCAGGAGTCCTCGTATTACGCGGTCTTCCACCAATGCACCGGGGACGAAGGGTCCCATTATCTCGAAGGCCGCCTTGATGAAGGCGGCAAAACATTGTGTGGCGGGGGTGATTTCTGTGTGGAAACCGTTCCCGGTACATGAGGTGCGCTCTTTCGTCCATTTCTGTTCACCGCACCGTAACACATTATCATGTCGGTTAACTCGGGAAGAGTGTAGTGATCCATTCGTAATCGATGCCTACACTGTCTGAATCAAAACGATGAATTAATGCCAAGGTAAAGGTAATTGCACGTGTTTCCGAAGGACGTTTAAGCGTAACACACAATGTACGCACGCACAAACATTAAAATTGAATAACCTAAATCGTCGGTAACTTACATGCGGCGCGTCACACAACATAAACTAGTGTACCTTCAATCGTCCGTAACTTTGAAACGAAGCGTCATACAACATAGGTTATTTAACAATAAATGTTCCTTATCGTTTGCTCTATCAGCCCTCCGAGTTTGTCGCAGAGGTTTTGAATCACCCTGTATATATCATCATCATCATCACCACCACCACCACCCACCTTCTTTCCCCAAGACTGGGGGTAAAGTGCGTAACATGCACTAAAAACAGAAAAGTAGTATAAGAATATGACCCAAGTCAAAAAGAAAGCCCATCCTTACTGCCCCCTTTATACCTTTTAGTGAGAACTCGTCGCAGTCAGAAAATCCACCTTAGAGCTTCACAGGACCGCAATGGACCGTTACTATGGCACTCATCAACAGGGTTCACACTTTCTGGAAAGTCAGGGAAAAAAAATTGGTCAGGGAAAGTCAGGGAAACGTTTTAAGATATGCTGAAAGTCAGGGAAATTCCAAAAAAGTCAGGGAAATTTTAAAATTTCAAAACATATGAAGAAAGATCCATGGACCAAGTTTCAAATTTTTTATATATTTTTTTTCCTTACTGTATAATTGTGGAATAAGAGATGTATTTGATAAGTGAATGAAAAGGATGGATGAGGAATGACATTCCATAAATCTACTTCTATCATGTTTCTTTTTTTTTTTAGTTCACTATTACCTACTATTCTTCATATTCTGTTCGTAGAGGTTGTCCCAAGTTCATCCTTTTGATTGAAGGTGATTGGTATATGGATGTGTTTTAGACTGTATGACTAATGATTTAATCTGTTTATATCTTTTTCGTTTTAGGGATTTATACTTTTTGAGGTGTTTTTTTTTTAGGTTTGACGAAGTGATTTTGGATTTTTGTGCAGTTGAAGATATTTATTATTTATTTATTTATAAAATGACTTCAAACAAAAAAACTAACTTTAACGACCAGTGGTTGGACGTCAAACTGAACCCACAGTTTATCAGGTGGTTGGGTAAAGGACCTGATAGTTCCAAGGCATTCTGTAAAGTATGTAAAAAGAACTTTGATCTATCTAACATGGGACGCCAAGCCGAAGTTTCACATTCAAGAGGGGAAACTCATTTGAATTTAATTAAAACTCAGCAGGACCAACCATCATTGAAAAACTTTTTTGTTATGTGTTCTAATAATACAAATATTAGTGAAAGTGTGTGCACTGAAAATTATGCCATTCCATCAACTTCTAATCATACTCAACCGATTGTAAATGACCCTGAGTGTTCTATTAATAACCAACCAAAACCAGTTTTTCAATCAGTTTCATCTTTTTGCTTTAAAGATGATGTTACAAGATCTGAAATACTATGGGCATTAAAGGTGGTGGATGATAAAATGTCTTTAAACTCGTGTGCAGATATAGGGGAAACATTTAAATTAATGTTTCCAGATAGTGCTGTAGCTTTAAATTTTAAAATGGGGCCGATGAAATGTAAATATGTGAATAACCATGGACTTGCTCCCTATTTTTCTAGAAAGCAAAAGGCAACAATACACTACTTTGCAGTGAAGCTCATTCTACCCTTGAATTAAAATTCAAAATATTTTTGGATGGTGACTGTCTTTTTAAGAGACTTGATTAGTTTTTTCTTCTATAGTACCTGGGAATCAATGTTATGTGGAATTGTGGCAAATTATTAAATTAAGACTGATATTTTCCCAATGGAAATGCGACAGTGGGAGGAGGGTTTTCTATAAATAAGCATTTTAGTGGAGAATCTGAAGAACTTAGTCTGATTTCTCAAAGAACAGTGCACAATGCTATAAGATCTCATGAAAGTATTCATAAAGTTCCTATCACTCAAAAAATGTTGACAAATGTAAGAGCTGCCCATAGGAGATATGAAGAACATCTCAAAGAGTCAAAACAGAACCAAAAAGAAGAAGAGAATAAAAAGGTTGTAAAAAGAAAATTATCCATACAGATCTATAAACTTGAAGAGCAAAGAAAGATGTTTAAACTGAAAGCTTTTGACAGAAGAAGACGCTATAAAATCAAAAATTCAGATGCTTGAGAACAAATAGTTAACCTAAATCTCCCCATTAGAACTTTTGTGATCACAGTGGACGTTATTCACCTAGGCTATTAATGTAAGCTTTTAATTTATTTTCTTTTTGTATAAATAAAACTGTTTACTTTTGGAAAAAATAAAAAAAAGAGTGCTTTGGACGGCTATGGGGAAGGTTAGGCTGATTACTAAAAAAAAAAAATATTTTTTTAAATTCATCCATGATGATGAACAGTTTCTACCTTAAGTAAATTTTCAATAATTTAATGTTATGTAACTGAGTATATAGGCTGCAATTATGATTGATAGATATTTTATACGCCAAAAATAACGAACACGCTGGTCAGGGAAAATTTGCGGATTTGGTCAGGGAAAGTCAGGGAATGTCAGGGAAATCAAATTCAAAATTTCACTGTGAACCCTGATCAATGTGGGGCTTATCACTTGGCCCAGGTGGGCAACAACCATACCCCCTTGCAAAACCCTGCCATTCACTCCTATTATGCACCTTTCTTCTCGCTTGTGCTAAACACACATTTCTCTCCTCTAGGCATTCCTTTACTGACTCAATCCACTTTTTCTTCGGCCTCCCAGCTGGTCAATTGACAGTACACTCACCACTATACATTCGCTTTTCCAACCGACTATCATCCATCCCTTCCACATGACCAAACCATCTCAACTTGCTTTCATTTATTCTCTCATTTATCCCTTTCTTCACACCACACAACTCTCTAATACGTTCATTCTTCATTTTATCAATTCTTCTCTCACCTAGCACGCCCCTAAGATTGTCCATCTGAACACATTGAACTTTATATATATACCTCTTATTCCAGACCATAGTCTCACTACTATACATTAACACAGGTAACAACATACTCTCATGTAAGACTTAGTCCCTTTACATCCACCAATGATTTAATTGCACCAGCCACCTTCTTGCTATTCACAACTTTCCTACTACACTCTGCATCATCTGTTCCCTTTTCATCCAACATATACCCTAATTATTTAAACTCAGACACTTGTTCCAGCTGCTCACCATCTAACATAACTACACACTGAGGACTTCCCTCACTCACAACCATAGCTTTACTGTTATCTATGTTTACTTTCAAACCCCTCCTTTTACACACCCTGCCAAATCTCTTTGCCAATCCTCTCAAACTCTCTTCAGATTCGCCACAGAAAACCAAATCATCCGCATATATTAGGTAGGGCACCCTCCACTCTTCCACTCTCCATCATTCTAACACCATTATGTGCCACCTCTAATTCTTTCATAACCCCATCCATATGCAAATTGAATAACCAAGGAGACATAACACATTCCCTGCCTCACTCCGCTATTAATATTAAACCAATCACTTTCAACTCTATTTATTCTTACACACTTCACTATCATCATGCATACTTTTGATTCCATTCAGAAGCTTATCACCAATACCATATATCACTAACACCTGCCATAGATCTTCCCTATTTATTAATCCTATCATACGCCTGTTGTAAATCCTTAAAACCTAAATTCAATTTATTCTTCTCCCTCATTTTCTCAATCATTTGTTTCAATGTAAGGGTTTGATCCACACATCCTCTACCGCTTCTAAACGCACCTTGTTCTTCACCAATCAGTCCTTCAGTCACTCGACGAACTCTTTCGACCAAAATACCAGCATATTTTTTCCCTACAACACTCAATAAACTAATTCCTCTATAATTCCTACAGTTACCCTTATATAAGGGTACTATTACTGCTCTCCTCCAATCCTTCAGAACTATACCCTCCATAAATGCTTTGTTACACAACTTCCAAATCCATTCAATCATCATCTCGCCTCCGTTCTTGATCATTTCACCAGTAATTTCATCTATACCTATATACACTAATCTCGATTTACCCTCACACCACTATAAACATAGCCAACACATACAACAGTACAATCTATTATAACATACAAAATCGCACACTCATGCTTCTAGCATAAGAAGGTCCACTTATTTGGATGCAAAACCATATCCACAGTGGCTAGAATTCAGAAGTGAGTTGAGCCAAAGCAGGGCTTGCTATCAAGCCTAGATAATCTTTGCATTATAATCCACTTGGTTAGAAAATATATGTAACACAATTTCACTGACCAAAAACCCTACCGCAGTAGGTAATGAACCTCCCAAATTCATGGGAAAGAGGTTCAATGGCAACAAACTAATCATATATATATATATATATAATATATATATATATATATATATATATATATTATATATATATATACAAAAAAATATATATATATATATATATATATATATATATATATATATATATATATATATATATATATATATTCACGGTTTTATCAATATATATATATATATATATATATATATATATATATATATATTATATATATTATGTATATATATATATATATATATATATATATATATATATATATATTCTTCTTCTTCACTACAAGGCCCAGCCTTACCGCCCTCTCTGTACCATTAATTAGTAAGAACTTGTCGCAATCAGAAAATCCACCCTAGAGCTTCACGGGACCGCGACGGACCCCCACTTATGGTAAATCGTCAATGTAAGGGTTCATCCTTCTTGGCCCAGGTTGGACCACAACGCATAGCCCTCACAACCCGCGCCATTCCTCTCCTATTATGCACCTTTATTCTCGGCTCTGCCACTGCCAAACTCACATTTCTCTCCTTCACACATTCGTTTACTGACTCAATCCACTTTTTCTTCAGTCTCCCAGTCGGTTGATTCCCAACACACTCTCCACTATACATCCACTTAACCAACCGACTATCATTCATCCTTTCCACATGACCAAACCATCTCTATATACTTTCATTTATTCTCTCGGTTACCCCTTTCTTCACACCACACAATTCTCTTAATACGTTCATTCCTCATTTTATCAATTCTTCTCACACCTAGCACGCCCCTAAGATTGTCCATCTGAACACATTGAACTTTAGATCAATACTTCTTATTCCAGACCATAGTCTCACTACTATACAATAACACAGGTAACAACATATATATGTTGCGGAGAGAAGCACGCTGGGACCGAACACTCGTACCCGACTGAAAGGTGCCTCTCTCCACTTATTCTCGTAGAGTCGAAGGTCGAAGAAAATTGAAGAATTCGGAGGTCAAAAGATACAATAAGACGTAGATGATATTTATGTGATGTTCTACAGATGTGGTTTGAATGTCTAGTAAGCACAGGCAACCAACTGACACCATCAGAGGTATTACGGAGCAGGTTAGGCCTTTTCCGTAACGGAGGGAGATTGTCTCGGGACTCCGTTGGCCTGCTTACTTGGCGACTATTCAATGAGGATTGTGAGTTTTTTTAATTTAAATAAGCAATTGTGATACAATTTACAGGTCTTACCCAGAATGAAGGGTTTATACTTAACTAGATCGTTCCCGGATCTATCTATCGATGGAGACTAATCAGATATTTTTCCGTAGTAAAGAATAATAATAGGTCAATAAAGAATCAAAATCAAAGGATATTGACACACTATAAAAAGGTTTAGTTTTACTTAACTCGCTCAAAATATATATACATGTGGGAGGTTTGTGAAGAGCTAAAAGATAACACAATCCACTCCCAACAATACGATAATAAAAGATATACAAATTTAAGTATATGATATATTTTAACTAGATATATACATTGGAATTATACTTAGAATCCAATGTATACGACTATGTACATGAGTTCAAACAACTCAGGATCAGACTCAAGAGTGGAAACCAAACGCTTCCAAATATTATTCGTGCAATGAAGTTACAGGAGGAATTAGAAATTCTGACTCAATCACGACAAAATATACTATACTTAGCTGAAGATTTCGGAGAATGGTTTCTGGTGATGATCATGAAAATCCAAACATAAAGTTGGACTCAGAAAAACCACAGGAAAGGTAAGATTCAGAAGGAATCCCCAAAATGAAACAGCTCCAAAATACAGATAGTAGCACGAAGTAAGATTCAGAATGAATCCCAAAATATAAATAAACAACCAAAAAACAAAAAAACAAACCCTGTCAAAATAAATAATAACTGGGTATTACTACATTTGATTACACTTTATCTCCATTTATAGCAGTATAGTTTCATATAATTTTATAGGTATTTTATTGAACTCACCCTTTAGATTTCCAAGAGGGGTTTGTTCAATTTGGTCAATATTTGCTGGTCCAATAAGATAGTAAACTGCAAACAATAACGTTTAGTTTACTACTATTTTCCAACACATAATATTCATAGTTTTTATATTTATAGATTACATGGATTACTTTAGTTTATCATTACACACTAACCTGGAAAATCTGGATAATCTAACTTCCAGGTCTTCAAAGTACTTCGAGTATGTTATGAATTGTTTTGTACAATATATCATGTACTCTTTAATAACTTTATACAAATTGTTTACTTTATAATATTATCAATAAGACATCATTTCATAAATCATATATCAAAACTAAAAAGAAAGATACATAATTATAACATCGATAAATCTTATACGGTTTGTTAATAAATAAATCCATAATTTATACTATAATAAAATCATCGTCCAGGCTGGATCGCAGTGTCCAGACTGGATCAATGAGTAATCTTAAACCTATGAATAAACATTACTAAGGGTTACTTCAGTTGTCAATGACACAACTATGCACGAACAACATCTCCCTTATATATATATATATATATATATATATATATATATATATATATATATATATATATATATATATATATTATATATATATAAATTATATATAATATATATATATAATATATACGACAAGAAAGCTACTTATATATATATATATATGGGAGGGATTACTGAGTAATTGGTATGAGGATTAAAAATGTAGAGTGAGAAGTTGAAGAATGGTAATCTGCAGTATGATGAAATTACTGGTGAAATGATGCAAGAATGGAGGCGAGATGATAGATTGATTGGATTTGGAAGTTGTGTAACAAAGCGTTTATGGAGAGTATAGTTCCGAGAGATTGGAGGAGAGCAGTAATAGTACCCTTATATAAAGGTAAGGGAAATAGTTTATTGTGTGTTGTAGGGAAGATATATGCTGGTATTTTTATCGAAAGAGTGCTTCGAGTGACAGAAGGACTGATTGGTGAAGAACAAGGTGCGTTTTAGGAGTGGTAGAGATGGTGTGGTCCAGATCTTTACATTGGAAACAATGGTTGAGAAAATGGGGAGAAGAAGAATAAATTGTATTTAGGTTTTTATGGATTTGCAAAAGGCATATGATAGAATTAATAGGGAAGCTCTAAGGCAGGTGTTAGTGATATATGGTGTTGGTGGTAGGATTCTGAATGGAATCAAAAGTATGTATGAGGATAGTGAAGTGTGTGTAAGATGAAATGGTGTCAAAAGTGATTGGTTTTATATTAATACCGGAGTAAGGCAGGGATGTGTCATGTCTCCTTGGTTATTCAATTTGTATATGGATGGGGTTATGAAAGAATTAAAGGTGGTGGTGGCAGGATATGGTGTTAAGAATGAGGGAGAATGGAAGGGAGTAGAGGGTGCCCTACCTATTATATACGGATGATTTGATTTTGTTTGTGAATCTGAAGAGAGTTTGAAAGCATTGGTAGAGAGATTAGGCAGGGTGTGTAAAAGGAGGGGTTTAAAAGTAAACGTAGATAAGAGTAGAGTAAGGTTATGGTTGTGAGTGAGGACAGTCCTCAGTGTGAAGTTATGTTAGGTGGTGAGCAGCAGGAACAAGTGTCTGAGTTTAAATATTTAGGATATATGTTGGATGAAAAGGGAACGGATGATGCAGAGTGTAGTAGGAAAGTTGTGAATGGCAGGAAGGTGGGTGGTGCAATTAAATCATTTT